>JAQGAP010000151.1:0-58487 GCA_034697805.1 Orchesella bifasciata
CTCAGAATCATACCTTGTGATGGTGAAGATGAGCTTTCTTGAGTCATCTTCCCAATCACATATACCGTCCCATAACATCTTTGCACAAAAGAAAAATGGATATGTACTGCTTTTTTTGACTTCCTTATCAAATCATATATATTGTTATGCTTGTAAACATCTCATCGATTTTCAAATCACACATCTGTTATTATACACAACACAAAATAAAAATTTTCCCTTAGCCACCTGAAAACTGAAATAATGCATCTGCCGAGGTAACCATGTAAATAAAAAATTGGCAATTTGAGATTAAATTGAAGATTTGATATTGTTTGAAAATAAGTTCGTTACAAAGTAGCCTACCTACAAAGTGTAAATAAAGTAATGTAACTATCTTGTCTCTACAATTTACCATATGATTTGTGATTTGCATTTACGAAAACGCCCATTCTGGTATGTCAGTTTCATTTACTCATTGCATGCAGAAAATGTTTGGACTATGAAAACAAACTCAAGCTGCTGGGCCGGATGCTTGATTTGACTTGACGTGGTAATGCAATGCATATTTATACGGACACCTGCATTAATGCATGCAAAACAACAAGTTACTTCTTGGAAGCTTCTTCAAGGTATAAATCAAAAATTCATGCATACATGCATAAGCCAACTTACAAAATGAGTTGGGTAACACCACTTCCATTTCTTGCTAGTCACGAAACCTTTAAGTTTACTAATATGAGGTTTTTATGCCAAATGTAATTTATTTTGGTGTTTACTTTACACAATCGTCTCCATTAGACGATTAAAATAAGTTTTTTGTCATCGCTGTGCTGTTTATATTATTAAATTACAAGAGTCACAAGTGTAGACATTAATTAAGTTTTCAGATTGAAATTAAATTTAACGTCAATAACGTATGGAACGAGGTTGCTCCTATTTTATACTCGTGCTATTTTTACAAATGTTGTTTAGGCATTAAAACAACAGCTTAAAATCTGTGTCTTTCACTTCATGTTATGTTTTAATTTACTACTGTACACACGTTGTCATTCTAGCAACTTTTAAATGACAATTTACCACTGACGTAAAGGAATCTAACACAAACACGCACGAATTATATTATCATTTCATGCTTCTACAATAATTAGCAAAATATTAGCATCGTTTAGAATCATGATGACTTTATTTAAGCTCCAAGAAATTAACTGTCGTGATGCTTATGGAGTAGTGTATGGGCGGCTATTTTTAAGAACTGAACATTTGGAATTTGACAGCGCGACAGCGACGTTGGCAGTTGTGTGGTAGCTTGAGATAAAATTTTTGATGGTGTTCATCACAATCTGGTCTTGATTACACCTTCCACCTCTCGCTTCACATTAATCTAAATTCCTCGGCTTTCATTCTAACTTTTCCAGCTGTCATCGTCACTATATCACGCTCATCTGCATTTTTTTATAAATATTTAGATACAACACGACCCATTTGAAGTATCGTGTGCAGTTTATGTTTCGCTCATTTACATGCATATCTTTGCTATTTTCATTAGATTACATAACGTGCTAGTGGCGCAGGCCTACCAAAACATGGAACGCAACGCAACCTTCTTTCCGTTGTCTACAAAACCTAAAACTACTACTCATCCTCAGAGCCCATTGTTTGTGTTTGATTCATACTTACGAGGTTTCGACACACATAGCCCAAATTTATTGCACACGCCACCATTAAAGCCAGCCAGTGTGGTTCTTAAACAATACAGAGCTCAAACCGTAATGTTACTACTGATTTTCTGCATGCGGAGTTGGCTGCTGGTTGCTCACATTAAATGTCGCTTTTCAGTTTATGTATATTTATATGGTAACATTTTGCATCTAATTAATATACTGTACATATTGTATTAAATGTCTATATTGTATCCAGGACAATAATTCGGAAGACTCTGTATCCAAATCTAAGCTTCTAGTTTGAGTAAAATGGTGGGATGGGATGGAACATAAGAAAGAGGCTGTGGTATTTTAAACAATGCATAATATCATCGAAAGAGAAAAGTAATCAAGTTCCATCTATGTTTATGCACATTTCTATTTGGATTGGAGTTGGAGTGAAGCTGCTTGGCATGTTCCTTCGCCTCTTCTGTTATTCACCATGAGATGAAGCACACCAGTTCCGATCCGACTAGACTCAGCCTCAGCACCCATACATTTCCATTTGACATGCTGAGTACTAGTGCAATCCATCAGGGTATGGATAGATAGATAGATTGGAAAATGTAGTAGACTTTCAGCAGTAGCCATCGACTTTATGCAAGAGAATAAAGTGAGAGAGCGAGAGTGAGTGAGCTAAAAAAAGGGATAATGTTATGCGGATAAAGAAACTCTTCTTGTGTCTCTTTCACTCACTCAATTCGTTTGCATATATACATTTTACACATTGACGATTTGTGCATTTACAGATCCTTGTGTTTATGATGATGTGGCGTGGCAACGCATATTGAGCTACTCTGTTTGAGGATATGGGGTGTTGGTGTTACAAGTAGTGAGGCAGAGGAGAAATGAGGACAGAGTTTTGTTTTTACTGGCGCTTTTAGACAAGCCTGTTCCATCTATCCCTTTCACTCTTCCTTGAGGTTCCTATGACCATATCTGTCATATAAAGAATGTTATGCTCTGAATAGTACATGGAACACCATTCTCCTCCTCACCAGTGACAAGACTTGAAACTTGAAACAAAAATGTAAGCAGTTAGTGTCTCTGCCATAATAAACTAACTAGACTCAATATGCTTCGATGGTTTTTCGTGTAATAGGGAAACACTACAATCTACGCGTTTGAGTTAGGACGAAGAGAGAAAAATTGGAGGAAGTGGAATAAATAAGATTTGGATTTGAACATGTTCTTTGTTCATATACTAAATTGCTTATATGCAAAGCAGAAACAAGATAGTGGCTTAGCAATATAAGAACAGGGATGTGGATTAAGGATGAATAATATGTTTTATGTATGTCTACATAAAACGGACTTATACTACAATTTTTTTAAATTTTACACAAAATCTGTTCACCCCTGTTTTGAAACGTGAGGGTGGCGACGGGAACCGTTTAATTTTTCCATTTAAACTAATTTTCTCCGTGGTGGATTTGGGCTTCTAGGTTTATACAGGGTAAAGATTTGCTTTGATTTTTAGGTTTATTATTCGAAATACGATTTCGACAGAGTTACCAAGGAAACTACACGAACTACAGTTTATTCAGAGTTCTTATTCTAGTTACTCGCTCTATTAAGCAGAAAAACGCACATCACTGTGTATAAATTAATGTTCGTCCTGTCTGTTTACGAATGCAGTTATCTGGGGAGCCATGTCCAATTTTTTTTACATCCAGATGCAGATTTTATTTCATGGAGCCCAGAAATTAGGAGACAATTGAGCAAACTAAAATGAAGAGCATGCATACATGCACTAGATTTTGTAAAAATAGGACAAATTTTCATGGTGAATAATGCATGTTCACAATTCTTTTCCGTTTGTACATAAACTGCATGGAATATTTATGAAAATTATCGTCCAAAAGTCTAAACTTTCCCCAACTCATAGTCTTCGTTCTGCACATAATTTTGTATATTATAATAATTTCGTGTACATACAATATACATGTCCACCCATTTATGTTTGTATTTATGCCCCTTATCTCCGGCATAACGGGGTATACCTATCTGATTTTGTTGAATGCTTTCGTGGAAGAAGTTCCTACTTTCATGAAAAGGAAGAAAATATTTTTCTTCAGTCCCATCATCATCACCACTACAACCATCCTCTTTTTTCTTTCTCTGTACAATGAACAACAAACAAACAATGGTAAGAGTGGTGGAGAAATGGCAAGTGGTTGTACAAGTGAGAATAGGACATTGATGTGCAGGAGTCGTTGCTCGTGTGCAGTTAACAGATCTATGGAAACGATTTTTCTTGGAAGTTGGAGCCAATTTTTTTCCTGCTGCTTTCACTTCACTATCCTTCAGCACAGCCTTTAGTTTAGAGGATGTACGGAGCAGTAGTATATTAAGACTCACAATCACAATCTTCCATGTTTCCAGTTTGGAAAAGAATTGAGACTTATCATGAGCAGACATCAGTAGTTTTCCATTTCATTTAAGCAATACTACCCCTCCTTGTTTTCTTCTTACAATTTCGTTTTACTTTGCTTTGTTATTATTATTTTTGGCTAAGTAAGTTTGTGCAACCTGAAATGTAAAAAAAAAGTTGGAAAACTATCATTTGTGACGTATGCATATTTAACTTCCAAGTTGAATAAAAACTTTCTGGCTTCCATTTGCTTTCACATTTCTATGTCTTAAATTGTGCAAAAAAGGATAATGTAGTACGTACATCCGACACACATGCAAGATGAGTTGACTGGGAATATTAGAAATTATAGAAGTGGGTGCTACATTAACACACTTTCAAATAACTAGAGTTTTTTTCTAAAAGACAGATGCAGATTAGTGTGTTGGACAGAATCATTTGTATTGTATCCATAATGGATTAGAAGCAGAAGCGTAGTTGACATCTTCATGATTTAATTGATTTTTCCCCTCCCAGCATCTGGTTGAAACTTTTATGTTTGCCGTAATTATGTTAAGCAAGCACTGCTTGCTTATAAGTCCAAAGTGGTGTATTGACTCACTACCGCTCAATCGCAGATGTGTTTCGGTTAGTTATTGGTATTATTCGCACATTTGATTTCTGAAGTTCATACAGAAACGGGAAGTAAAATCATGAAGCCAGAGAAGTACAAACTAGAACCTCTGAATGAAGCCGTCGTTGCTATATTTTAACACCCTGATTTGCATGTAGCACTGCAACCGTAATGAGTTGTAGGAAAACTAAGCATAAACTGCAAATTAGAAAGGATGAAAGTCTAATGAGTTATGCGCCTTCATCATACGACCCCGTATTCTTTTAATTTTCCAAAATATGAATGCATCCAGTTGTAACTTTCCATAGCGCCACTTTTCTCCTCCAGGAAGACCATCCGTAATAAAGCTAATGGGAGCAGTTAATGAACTGGTTCAGTTTTCTTGGTCTTTGAATCAACTCTCAAAGTTTCTTGCACTGCGGGAAACCAAACACGAGCAAGGCAACTGTTAGCACGATAGTATTCTGAAATTGTAGCTACTTTTCACTTTTTGACAACCTTACATATCGTCCTGTGCCTAACGGGCTAACGCAGAAACAAACATGTTCATTTCCTAATTACTACACTGCACATCTTCTTGGGTTGGTTGGTGTGGGTAGAGTTTCTGCTCCACCGTCCTTTCTCTGTGGTTTGTTTCAACACCTAATGTGACTTATTCACTGTTGTTGAATGTACATACGTTACATCTCCACTCATTATCCAACTATAATACAAAGGTGTTAGATGATGATGATGATGATTCATCATCAGAATTTATCATCCTGTTGGCACACAACTTTCTATGTCTCAAGTCAGGGAATCCTTCCTCACTCATCTGCTAAATGAGAACTAGCGGTTGTGGATCCATGAAACATAAATATCTTGGGGCTCTGTATTGATTGGTGGAACGCCCTTATAATATGTACTCTATTGTGTGTTACGCGGAGCCTACACATCTTTATTTGGCTTGCGTGTACTTACAGACGACGCGAGCTTTGACGGATCGCTTTGGTAATTGAACGAGTATCATGTTGGACGTTCTCTGTATTGACGTTAATTATATTCATGACGATGCCGCATATCGGTTGTCTGCCTCGGCCTCAACGTCAGTTATTGTGTACTTATTTAAAAAGTTTGTGTATAACTCAAAGCATTATTACTCACAACAAAACTGGTCAATTATGATGTATCTCTGTTAGAAATGGATAAGATCGTATTTGATATGCTGACACTATTGTCTGATTTAATCACTAGCGTAAACGAAACGAAGCATGTATTCATTCACAGCAAAAAAAACGAACATCGTCAACAAAAGGAAAAGCTAAATTGTAGAAAGCGACTGCAGTTCGATCTCAACAAAAATTGGTTTAACGTGTAGCTTCAAGAAGGATTTTAACGTTTAGCATTTCCTGGTGCACCCTTGCCTCTTGCTTTGCTGTCAAGTTTAGATCCATTGATTCCAACCTTTTTTTCACCCAGTCGTATACAAAAAAAACTATTGATCTTCTTCCCTGCATAGATATTTTGGAGGTATATATACTGCGCTATAACAGGCTTTGATATGTCTATAAAACTTTTTGTGGGAATGGATGGGAACATACATACTTCCACATTCACAGTGGCTCATGGCATTCCTTTTTAGCACAAACATTGCCAAGTATAGAGGAACTCAAATATAAAATTTTCCTGTTGGTTCTTTCGTTTGGTTGTGGAAGAAGTCTGGTATAGTTTCCAACCATGTATGAAGTTGATTTCTATATGTTGGCCGCCTGGCACCCAACAAGAGTGTGGAATCTCATGTAAACCTCATCTTGGCTTCGGTTCTTTTGCTTCTCTTTTAGTTCCTTGGCTTCCTCCTTCCCTTGGTTCCTTCATATTCCTTTTTGCTTGTTGGTAATTTCCTTTCCTATTTTATATGCAAATATTCTGTGAATTTGTGCGTGTGTAAATAAGCATGCGGGTGTATAAGCTTAAAAGCCTTTTGTGCTTGGATGAACACTGCTTCTTTTGATAAAAAGAAGTGTTTTGTAAATATGTAGGCACTTAATTGCAATCTGATCAAATATCAATGATTCAGTGGAAAATATTAGCACATTACCTACTTAGTCATCAGTCTCAAGCTAATTTTATACTTTTGTGCTGTTGTATATTTCCATTGACATGATAATTGTGTAAATAAAATTTAACTTTAATCTATCAATCACTCATTCGACAGGGCAGTTTCGATACGCATAATTCCCGTTGACGGACTGTAAATTATGATCAAGATTCGTTATCTGAATGCACGCTTTCTTATCACAAATTTATAAGCAGCATAATGTGACTGAATTCGAATTACAAAGACGTTTTATAATGCCAATACGATGAACATAAAAGCTAAACTGGCATGCCTTCCCTCACACACTCTCGACAATTTTCAAGACAATTCATTTTCGAGATTTACATTCCGTTCTGGTCGATTCTTCTTATCTGTGAAGTGGAGACATACAAATAATGCAAATTAACAGCTTTTCTGTCATGTCAAATATAATTGGCACTAATTGCTGTATAATTATCAGTAAGCACCGCAGCAGGGAATCTTACAAATCTGTCGTGATACCTATTTTACTTGTAACATCGTGTTGTGAATAGATTATTTCAAAACAAGAAGAAAAGAAACCCCTCTTACAAAACGTAAATCGAAAATAACTTTTTACAAGGAGCATCATATTCAGAACAATATAGTGCATACACATGTTGCTATTATTATTCCCCTTTAAAATCTTGTTTATCTGATTCAATACAAGTTTTAAATTCTGATTTTATGGTGCCCGTGCTCAGTTGAGTAGTTGCAAAACTCTTAAAGGTCTTGACAAGCAGTTGAGCAGAGCTGAACTGGTGCGTCAACCAATTCGCAAATCGAATTCATTAATTTTCATGGATCATGAAAAGGCACCCAAGGGGCTCTTCTTCATACTCGCTGCTCTCTTCATCCTTCAATCCAGCTCTAGCTCCATGACATTTCTAGACATGCTTTTTGAACCGAAAATATTTATAGTCTTTTACATAGCATATGACATGCATTTAGTCGACTTTCGGAAGCAAACAGAGCGGAAGCAACGATCGCCAACATAGCGTATCTTTCTCAATCAAATTATGACTTTTCATGCAAATAATTACAGTATCCAGGATACTGGGCTGTGTGTGTTCTAATTGCTTTCAGGAAGTGCTCTGAAAATAAATGCAGCGGTGCAAACTAATTAGTCCATCGTTAATTCTGCAAGTTCTCTGTCGCCAGCTGAAACGATTTTAATAGAGTTTAATGTCACTTTTAAGAAAGTTGATGAGCTATCATCCCATCTTATTAAATTGTAATGGCCAATCAGTTTGCACAAGTTTCCGATCGAAGTACTATCATCGACCCTCCTCATTACATTATGATGGATGATGTTTTTACACGCATGAGCAATTTATTGTAATCTGTAGGGAGATCACGTACGCAAAAAGCAAGTTGTAGAATATTGGAGCCATCTGTATGGTATCATCAAAACGTTGTCCTAAACTTCAATTGGAAAGTTACAACTGATTCGTAATGAAACATAAAACTATCCTTTCGTAGAATTACTGTAGTATATCAAATTATATATTGCTAATAAAAACAAGTTTTCAATTCTCGTTCGACCAAGTTTAACATCGTCGTATAACCAGAACAATTATAGAAATGTCAAAATCGATCACTCGGACTTGTGACTATTCATCGAGAAATTGGATGTATTTTGGCTCGCTTTACGTTGTAGTTAATTTTGTTTTTACTCGATTAAAGAGGCTTGAAGATTACTAAATCCAATTTTGCTGATTTCATATTTTTGGAATCACTTACTCATACATGTGATTTTTTAGCTGCTTCAGCTACTTAATCTGTTATAACTTTCAGCTCCACATAAGACAAAACGTAGAAATCGTCAAGTAATACTCAAACGTATGCAATTTATGCAACTACAGTCTCAACTAAAGTGAGGATTTAATGATCTTACGATGAAACTAATTAAATAACATTTCCAACAAATTCAATAGAAGTTCAGGGATTTCGTCGTTTTTGGGGTATAATGACATTTTATTCAAACTGAGTGTGGTTACAAAAGGCATGAACTAAACGGTGGTTTTACTAACTTTTAGGAGTATTTTGACAGGCTTTGCATTTGTTATTGTTATTACTGCCACGAAAAACCACTGAGTTTTGATACCCTTGCCATATTCTGGACACCAACGAAAATTATATAATAATTCATCGCTGCGTAGGCCGAAGCTGAAACATTGTGGAGCTTTAGTAATTTAGAACTGCAAATTACAGATTATCATTTGCTGGAAGTGTGAGAGATCTGCGTAAAGCTGAACCTTTTTTGCATTGTTACATTCCGTAGTTGTACGCATACCTGTATAAATGTCTGCCCTGAGCATCACCTATACTTACGTTGGATGTATTGCATTGCTTACCTTTTCGGTATAATGCAGTATAGGGGCATCCTGACAAATACCAACCAACTGCTTTGTTAGTTTTTGTCACTAAAGCTATTTCCCCAATAATCCTCATGTACACAATGGCCTCTACCGTATTTGTACGTAGAGTTTGAACTGAGGATTTATGTTGTAACTTGTAACCTCTGTGTGTATTTTATGATGCTGTTTTATGAACCATTGGATTATTTCGACTTTAGATTTTTACTTTTATTGTTGTGTACTTTTCGTACCTTCTCCCAACTATATGTAATATTTGATGTGGCCAAATACATAAAACCCAAAGCTTTTCATATATTATGTAATTTACGTACTGATTTGATTTTTAACCTTAAGTTTATTCCGCATGCTTGTGAAAATGAAGTTCCTCACAACTCACAACCCTTGTTCATCGTTGGAGGTGAAAATGGATGTAGGAATGTAGCCATTATTAACATTCTTTTTCTTGCTGAAACGTCATCTCGACTGATAAAATTATGGTCTCATTTTTTGAGAGTTTCAACCCAGTTAATAGCACGTCTTCAATTCATCGAAAAGAAGATGAATGCTCTGAAATGCAATGAATTTAGACTCTTTAAAGAATCCACATTTCTAAACATCTTTGAGTTTAGCCTCAAAAGTTGTAAGTTTCCTTTTGGCAATAAAATTGGATTCTCAAACACACACTGTGTACACAATAATACTGCTAGATAAATCTTCTCTGGCTCAAACACAAATGAATACAGTAAGCACAGGTAGGAAGGAATTATAGATTTTATTGTATATAGCATGTTCTTGTGTAATACAGACTCTTTGATCTTTCGAGAGCCTCTTTTTTATCCAATAGTAAATAAGACATGATTCCAGGAGCTAAGTAAATGCGGCTGCATCAGTAAATAGGTTTTATCGTATTTGAGATTTGGATAAAGTAGAGTGAGTAAACATTGCTCGTCGTTTCAACAGAGACGACAATACACCACAAAAATCTTTGTTTACCACCCACTACGCAAATATACATGCATTCATTCAATTTCTAGGGCTAAATGAATATTACAAATATGTGGGTACACAGTACGCATATATGGTCATCACCACCACTTTCCATTATGATGTACCACGAATCGTGCTTTCTTGAGGTCCATTATGAATTTTAATTTACACACATTCTCTAATACAACCCTTATCAAACATGCCAAAATGGTTTTGTTTTTTACGAGATGTTTTGATGCAAGCAATTAATGTGTTTGCTTTTATTGTATATATGTGCAACTAGGGAATTCGCTAACTGTCGTATTTGCGCTTACTCAAATGCATTCACTTGGAGACCATCGAGGAAGTGCTAATTAAGCAATAAAATTTTTAAAGCTCTACCAAACATACATCCGTATGTACAAGACCTTGGAAGCGCAATTTACACCACAGTGTTGACTTTAGCACACGCTTTTACTTGGCGATTTCTCAAAACAATACCTAGTCCCCAGGATAGGTATCGACGCTTATTTGCAGAAAGCTTCAAAGCGAAATGTTATTTCTCGCTATTTAATCTTAATTTACCTATTTTGGAGTAGGATTTGTTTGTATTTACTCTACGACTCGTATTCGTATTAATAGACCGTGGCTTAGTAGGAATGCGTAGTCTATCAACAAGGGAAGCTTGTAGAGTCAGGTTACCTACTGGGATTAGACCCTCTGAATGGCATTGACAGAAAATGTGCGTTGCGTATGTATCAAGTTTGGTGAAATGTATTCAACAAAACATATCTAATTTTGTTTTACAGGGTGTTTACAACCCATCCCAGGTGAAGGAATCGAAATGCATTTCGAGCCCAAAGACGGAGGCTTTTTCATCCGACCTCCAACACCACCATCAATAACTTCAGCGTCATCCACCCTCTCATCAACATCTGACGAGCTGGATTTAAAAGAGCTGGAGTTCGCTGATCCATCGACATTAACCACTGAGCATTTTACCGTGCTTCCCACAAGTCAACCCGTTTCCATCCGTGTAATGTATGGACCTTTTAGTACAAAGCAGAGTGTCCCAGTCCGTCTCCTTGTCCCGGATCCATTAGACACACCTGGTGGACCCAACGGGACAGGTTCTAGTGAGCCTGAAATGATCCCACCTTTGGATCTGAGCGCTCACATAGTAACCCCAACTGTACCCAAGGACACTCCCATTCTCAGAGTACTTTTCCACGCTGGACAAACGGCTTTTGGGCTACCTATCACTCAGCAAGGAAACACTAGAGGAGGAAATCGCCAGGTGTGTGTTTTGATACATTCTGTTCAATAATGCTCTTTTATGCTCATTCATTCCTCCTCTCTTATGCAAATGTGGACATTAGCATCCCTTATCTTATGATATATGCATGTGTGCAGCATTTGTGTTCTACTACGACACACTTAGCCTCCTCGTAAGCCACCATAATTTAGGGAGTAACGTAATTATGGTTAAATTATTTAGAGTTCTGGTAGTAGAAGACATCGAACACGCCTCTGCCTTGTGGCTCAAGCGACAAAATCGCAAGGGGATGTGGTTACATCAAGTTGCAGTCCAGATGCCCGTGACTCGACATGTCTTGCTGAACTCACGTTGCCCATCCACTGGTGGCCAGAAGTTAGTCAGCCAAGAGCAACTACAACAACTGGTTCTCATCATCATTCATCCGTTGGAAGTGGAAATGTGGGAGCTCCGTCTCATGGGGATATTGAAACTCAGTTTACCACACACACAAACATCAATATCATCAACAGCAATCATAACAATCCAGCCCCTGTTAAGCCCACCAAGATTCCTATCCAGGTAAATGATTATATGATGCATGCATGCTTTCTAAAAGATTGGCAGGGTGCACCGTGGTTATTGACAATTTGTGGCACTTCATTAAAAATGTATATCTACTTTAGCCAAACATGCAGGGCAGTTTTTCGCTGTTCTCCCCAATTTAAAATTCCGTAATTTGCAACGCGTGCGTAGATTATTGCCATTTATTTCTGTAACTTTCACCACAACATAGCGATTTGATTTCTTCTTTAAATACAGTGTTATCTTAACTACGGCAATTTACATGAGAAACTAAGCAACAATATGGCTACGTCATTGATTTTCAAATGATTTTTGGAGTGAACTGAACAATAAAAAAAGGTTTCAATTCAGAATTGTGACTACTTGGTCATTATCATTATCAATCGTGAAGGCTTCGTGACTTCTATTTTTTACAACGCTGCTAACGAATGGGTGTGTGTTCGCTTTAACAAAAAAAGGAGTAAAAGTTGTTGATTCTGTTGACGGTGGCTTTGTCAGCACTTTTCTTTCAGTTTCGTGTCACTAGTTGCCTTTTTGTGCTGCTGTCTCCCGCTAGTCGTTTTTACGGGCTGTTGATAACTGACTTGAGGGTTTTTACAGCTTGAATAGACTGAATGGAGTCTTAATTACAAAGGACATATAAAAAAGACGTGTCAGCGTACATGTTTTGCGTTTGCAGCGTTATATTACAATTTGGACGGAAGAATTGGAAGTTTGTTACTAGAAGGAATACAATGCATTGCTCAATGTGATCCAATAATTTTCTCGTTATTCACTCAGAAAATTATTTGTTGACTTTGACTAATTCTATTGTCGTTTTACTCTAACAATCAGCCAACTCACTTTCTAAAACACCGACTAAACATAACTATTACTATTTTACTATTTAATTGTAAAGAGTAATAATGCATTTATTTCACAGTTTTGAAACATAATATGTGTACTACATAATATGGCAGTACTGAAATAGTACTGCTAAGACTGGCATGGAAGAGTTAGTTTGTCTTGTTTAATCAAATGGAGCATCCGCAAAGTTTTCCTGACATTCGTCCATTTTCATTTTGTTTTTGCACTGTGAAAGCTCAATTGACTTTGGAAGGTTGACATTCTCAACAATGCTCCCGTCGGGGTTAACGTAAAGGGTATTTTCCAGATTCTGCATAACTCTTGCTTCTAATTGTGAGCTCTGTTGTGCCTTCTCTTCTAACTTTGATTCAGTCACTTTCACTTGCTGCATCATTTTTGTTTCAATGTATTCCGGCTCTTGGAGTTCCCATTCTGGTGGGAACCTATTGTCTGCATCCTGATTCATATCGTCGTTTTTCCAATGTTTTAAGTTAGGGTAAATAATTCTCCACATATTCATATTCCAGTCATTGAGTCGTGGATTGTAATCCGACATCAAAAAAGCTCGTTGATGTAATTTTGTCGTGACACCGTCCATGCGCAACACATTTGCTGCAATTTTGCGTCCATTTTTGTCCGTCAGATATTCAAACACCCAGGCATCACAATCATTGAGCTCAATCTCAGCAACAAACGATCTTACTAATAAGCATGTCGGCTTGAACAATTCTTTCTGCAATTCTTGTACATCTTGCATCTCAACGTCAGTCAGTACATCTTGACCCGGCAGTAGTAGACCATTATCAAGCACATTTCCGCATGCATCATAAGAGACCTTAAATTGTAAATAAAACAAATTATTAGGAATGTAACACTATTTATTCCTGTTAACAAAGGTCGGTTGTCAAATTTAAACTTGCCAAATTTTGATAGGAAACGCTTTTGAATTGCTGCGCCATGGTCGTCGCGGTATCCGCGTTTAAAATCTTGCTCCTGGCAACAATCCCTGCGTAATTGATATTAAAATTTGCAAAAATTAGTAAGTACACACACAGTCCATCTTTTATTCGTGCATCATCTTAAGGCATTAAGTTTTTAGTAACAGCTTAAATTGAGTACATCAAACACCAAACAGTTTATAGTTGAAATTTGCAATATTTCATTTACTTTCATTTCCACCATCTTTTCAATAGTGATGTGATGATACAGAAAGTTCAGAGATGATTTATATATTAAAATGAAGCTCTAAAATGCCACACTTCTTGTAAAATGAAATACTGATGTGCCTTCTCCCACTCAATTTTTTAGTATGCCATTTATAGCACTGGAAACTTATATTCAATCATAGCATCTAGGGTACGAACGGGTGAAGGAAATAAATGAGTTCAATATACGAGAAAATACTCGCTCAACCATTTTTTCGCAGCATACATTTGAAATGCCTTGCAAGTAAAAAATGAGAGGCAGCTTCTGAAGTGTTCGTATTCTACTGAGACTGGAAGCGAAGGGGTAGGATTTAGGTTCACCATCTACAGGTGAAACTTCTGTGTGTGTGTATGTGTGCATTGTGAATAATAAATATAACAAGAATATGACTTAATGAGTTTAAGCTTATTATTCCAGACTACGCGTGCTTCCTTTTTTTGCGAAATGGAATTATATAATAGGGTTAGGCTCACTACGATAAGTTTTATGAAGCCTCCAAGACTTTTTAAGATTTAGTCGAGTTGGGCTGTTGAGCCGTTTATCTCAACCCGGACTTTTGACGTCGACAACTACTAAAATCTAAAAAAAAATACGGCAAAGCTTTTATCCCGGTTCTAAATGTTTGGAAGCTGTGTGCGCAGGATGTACGAGGTTTTTGCAGAAGATTTAAAACTTCAGCTTGTATGTTTGGGAGATGTTGGGCTCCAATCCTACTTTTATACCGTACACAGCACATGTTTAAATATTAATGATGCACAAGAGCTAACTCCTTTGATTAATCCAGTCTTTCAGTATGCATCCATATTTTTAGTCTACCGCATCAAAGTAGATTTAAGCTGGAGCTCAAAGCATGAGCTAGCATGTGATATGTAAGAGGCAGCTCCAGGGAAATGGAATTAGGAAGGAGTATGAATTACCCACCACGTTTCAAACAATCATAGAGATCCGTTCTCTTTTTCTGTCTCTATTATTCGCATAAATTGCAGAAATACACTGGTCATGCTTGACTGGAGTAAAAATGCATGTACAATTCCCCGTAAGGCATAAGCCTTGTTGAGTTGCAGCCTTGTTCAGGCTCAAGCTTAGATTCATCAGCTTCCCAGGTGTTTTAAGCATTTTTTTGCAGTTTGCTTCCAATTAACTCTTCATATGCCATGCGATTATAAACAATTAAGTGAGCTACCTCAACTCCACCTCAGAAGCGTGATGTCATTATAAAAAAAATTCAACCTTTGCAATGGTAAATTGTAGATGCTAGCAGGGATTCGGAATAAAGCATATAGTTATACATAGGTAGTCAGTCCGTGACGCTACGATAAAATTGGCTTCATTATATTGGGTTTTATCAATTCATATTCATTCGTTAGTGAATAGGGCAACCTTGCAATCCTTATCCGAGATGATACCACTGATACCTAATGCCTACTTCCTTCCTTTCTCCTTAGCCTTCAAGAGCTACTAACTGTGGAAGCTTCATGTTTTACTTTATATTCCTGTCACCGTTGTCAGTATCCTTGTAGTTTGTAGAGGAGCAGCAAAGTGCGATCTGAAAAGGGTGAGCATCCTTGAAGTACTTCTTGAAATCACGAAGCGTTCAATGAGCGCGTATGTATACTTATAGCGTGTATATTTTCAGGTTTTATGATACCATTTCCTACCTCTAGCCCCCTACTTTCTTTATTCCTTCATATTCCGTCCTGTATGATGCCTGTTTCTTTTTATGAGCACTTGTGTTTTAGAGTTTTACGATGACATGGAAGCGTGGTTAATGGGCACATTTATCTTCTAAATGAGTGGGCTTTAGTGGAAGCACAGGCGATCACATCCCCAGTCAAGGCAAGTAATGGCTTGGTGAAAGCAGCAGTCACCAAGAGTGAATTAAAGGCCATACATTCATGCAATCACAACACAAAACCGTTACATATTTGCTGTCGCTCGAGAAGTTGAGTATTCATGGACTCGTCAGTCAGCAATAACACTAGCATACCACCATGTTCCATAGCAAGTTGAGGCATGCAACTGCAATTCTTTGCCTACTTTTTGTCATTCGCTTGTCCTTGTACGTTTGTTTTCCTTTCTTGGGAAGCAGTCATCGGGCATGTAGAGCTTATTTACGTTTCTTGCTTAAATGTAAAAAGAAATGACTTGAAGGCAAAGGAAGAACGTAGTAGGACGAAACCTCTGAAGTTGCTTCTATTATGATAAGTCTAGAGCTGATGATGAGTGAGCGAAATGAGTGTCAATCGTACGACTTCTGTGTAGCTTACACAGCTGCAATTATTTCAAGAAATTGCTTACGCAGCAGAGTAGACTAGACTAAATGGGTACATTAGGAAGGTCAAATTATGCTTCGTATCTCAGCTGTGTGGGCTAGCTCATTAGTTGCGTTCCAATTTGGGAACTTCTGTCGAACTGCGTACCCACTATTGTGGCTGTAAATGATTCTTGGAAAATGTTGCTGCAAATGTTTAGTTTTCCGTTTCACGAGGCGAGGTGCGTGCTCCCTTTATCCAAATTTCTATCTCAATTATATTACAGCCTTGCTGAAGTGAAGAAAGTTGTTTTATTTGGTTTAAATTACAGAATTCATTAACTACGTGAAATTTTATGACTAAATAAATTCTTGCCGCTGGTAATTTCAGATGCAGATGTTTGATTCATTCGGGAAAAATTACACTCCTTACACATCTTGAACTTTCGAGCCTTTCATATACTTTTCTGCTCATTTCTTACGGTTAAACATCATTGGTTTAAAGTATTGCAGTAGAATTCGCAAAATACCGTATTGTGGCAGACGTCTTTTTATGTCTCACGATTTTCTAGGTTACAGTACCTTCCTAACTCCGCAATAGTAGTTGAAGAAATCCTGCATTAAATGCCAATATATATCTTTTTGACCTTGTGAAAGGGACAATGGGGCACTTTTTGCCTCATAAACTTTGACTGTAAATGCTGCAAGATATTAAGTACCTTTCATATTCAGACTTATATGTACAACACAAATAGCTTATTTTTCTTGCAATGAAATAACATGGTAGCACGAAATTAGTTTCGCTGTTTGAAGCATATTGGAGTTGCAATGTTATTATGTTAAGTATTATACTAGCTATATTAGCATCCAGCCAAGAATGCAGCTCTATTATTGCACTTACTTAGTCTTGCTTTTAAAGGGATATTCCTTGCACTTGAAATGGTGATGAAAGTGCAGTTTCTCGTTGAGCTCAATGGCTAACTGCCATTTGCCATGAAATTGTTATTTTTTATTGCATTTTATGTACCTGCTGCGAAAAGGCGATGGAAGGGGAAGTTTCTATTCAGCAAAAGTAAATTCTAAGGTGTTTACTATTTAAAGTTCACATCGTATTACAAGTTACTGCACATATATATATATATATATCTATTTGTCATGTTCACATTCTGATCTACTCAATCATGCTCCTAAAGTTGAAATAACTCCTAAGTAATGAGTAATATCAGCAACATCAAACTACAATTATGCGAAATATATTGATGTTTTCATCGTGTATTGAAAACGATGCCGGTCAAAATCGGGACCAGTAAGCGGATCAGGTTTCGGTAAAAGTTAGGTACTTTTATAGGACAAACAAGCTGAGAAACTTGGAAGTAAAAGCGTAATTTCAAACCAAACCTGACAAAAGGCTGCTACCAGCTCGTATCCGCAAACTTGACAGTACCTCCACAATTTATTTTTATAATATACATGACAACACTCTCGCCTGTAAATAAATAGCGTAGGTTTTTTCCTTACTAATGTAAATGTATCTCATATATTGGCTAATATGTGCAGCATACCGTAAAATAAATCTAATAAACAATCAAACAAGGTCATGTTGTATCACTAAATTGCCTACCATTTCTCTTCAATAATGTGCTTGGGAAAGCACTTGAATTTTTTTGCGTTCCAGCTTTAATATTTGACTTCTTGATTGTTTTCTATTAAGTATGCATTGCAGAGATAACTAGGTAGCAAACGGAGCATTTGTGCTTCCACTGCATTTTTACTAAACCAAACTGATCTGCAGTGCACTTATGGTGGCGCCGAACAAGTAGACGATGCTGGAATGGGCTCCGGTGAGCTCCTCTTGGGAGACTTAAAAAAATCTTGGGAAAAGCAGCAGCAAAGCATAATAAACGGTACAGAAGTAAAGCATGCATGCAAACAAAACATAAGTTATGTATGGTTTCCAAAGGAGCAGCAGCAGCAGCAGCAATAGTGGTAGACTGGTACTCGTGGCATGTATGGTAATGGTATCCTTGGATAGAAAGCTGGAAATGCTGGAATGATATATTGCTGTGTGGTGGTGTTTGAAACTTTGCAAACACTTCAAGGCTTCTTTGCTTCCAGAGAAATATGTAAGACATGCTCTGTTTACTCATTTTGGGCGCACACGTACACAATACTTTATTCCTTCCAGGAATTAGCGTTAGCTCGTACTATCTACGTATATTTATATTGAAACCTAAAGACAGTTGCTTATTTAGCCTCATGTTACCAAGTTTCGAAACAGCGGGTTCACTCAAAGTGTTCTTAATGCTCAAAAACACTTATACACGCATATATACATTGAGCACCCTACCTACTCCGCTACCTACCACCTACACCCTCAAAGTTTTCGGAAACTTTGGATTCTTGCAAAAGCAATCATCGTCAAGAAAAGTAGCAACTTGGATACCTAATAGGAAATGAGAGCACAACAACCAGCAATGAGAAAATAGCACATTAGCTCATCTAATCCCCCAGTCAAATCGCTATTACACTCCAAGGCATATTCTTCAGAAACAGCTTCCCCACATCCGAACTATATACCGCTGTGGTGTACGCAAAAATTTTTGAGACGGAGGAGAGGGATAAGTTTTTTTTACTATTTTTTTCTTTAATATGCATGTCTAAACCGCTTTTTAAAGCGCACCACCGGCAAGACCCAGCTTAACATTCAGCTTGTACTTTCCAAAACCTCAATAGCATGCCATTCTTTTTGAACGAAAGTTTGGGCCATGCCTCAGTGCACTTGTGCGTGCCACCGGAGAAGTCTGATTAGCAACATAAGTTTAAATGTATATGTGTAGCAGCAGTATCAAGTTTCAACTCAACCCTGGAGTCTTATTAAATGCTTACTGTGGGGAGCGGGGAAAAGCAACAAAGCAGTTTCCGTGATCTATACAGACACTAGGAGAACACGCCTTTCTCTTTTCTTTTGCTCGTGAATTTTTAAGTTCAAAGTGTAATGTACGGAGGCGCACGACATAACTTGAAATGTCAAAGTCTTTCTCGGCCTTTATGATATTGCTGTGTGTGCAAGTTATCAACGTGGTTACCTGCCGCTGTCTTAATTTTGAATATATTATGATACAAAGCTTAGAATTAGATTGTACGATTGCAAGTTTCTCAAGAAAACTTCACATATTTATGTACTTCATTTTCTACGACTGCATAAAGATAAGTTTTCATACGAAAATGTCTTCGCCTCGTCAACTGGCATTACTATTTTCATTTTAACAATAGCAGTTTAAATTACACAATTTTTACATCTTTTTCACTAATGGATTCAGAAACACGATACTTTTTGCTGGGATTATAAACACACGCCCGGTTTATGTAATGTTAGGTGTGGGTCATTTACTGGGTGTGATTCTTTGCTTGCCGTAAGCGACTCACTGATGTATCTCACTTTGATAATTGAAACGATGGGGATTATAACAGCGTATTTACGAATGCATTATATTTGTCCATTTGCGCAACCGATGACTTTTATGGATATCAAACTTGGCTTTATTAATGACGCCCCAAATTTAGAGTTTTCATCATTGTACTTTAGTGAATAATAATAAAGTATTTAGGTGTATTTACATGTAATCATGGCAGAAGTCATGAAAACATGGGCACTGAATGCAATGCGTATGTACCTATAATTATTATCTTTAAAAGACGTGTCTCATAGTGTCAACACGGTAACTTTTCTCTCGTATTATTACAGTATCTTTTTGAGATAGAGAGATACAATTGGGGATAATAATACTATCCTACGCTTTTCCATAAATACTTCCACTGCTTCATTTTTTATCGTTTAGATGGGCGACATTTTGTGAGACACAAGAGTGGAAGTGCATGAGATGATGATACAAGGGAACACTTGAGATCACAATGACCATGAAAATGTTTCTCTAATCTGGTAATATACAACAATTGAATGACATCAAACAAGAAGGGTGTTTCTAGCCAGAGTATTCACATTTTTTACGAAACACCTAAATGATAGCAATAAGGAATCACATTATGCTAGAGTGTATCCTTCTCCAATTTATAACTGTTGTGGTACATCCCCCGGTATACTCCATATTGGTAATTCATGGGCTGTAAAAAACCTGTTTTTGTAACATGGGGACATGTGTGAAAGCATTTTTGAATTGCTGGCAACAAGTAATTTAATTCTTTTGCTATTCTTCTCCTCCTTTTGTGCAGGTCTCTTACGCAGTTTATGAGCCGGAAAACGGACACTGCAATGAAATTGGATTGTCCACAACATACGGTGCTGGTGTGGTTGGTGAGGGCACAGGTACGAAGCGAATTCAAATCCAGCCACCAACACCACTGGCAACTGTTGTGCTCGTAGATGCACAAAAGTCTTACCGAGTGATCAAGGCAGATGCGAGTGACGCGGTGAAGATTCTTGTGCCTCAAGGCTCTATCTACCCTCATACCAAGTTTTATGTGCCGGTGATGGTTGGCAAACACGATCATCAGTCCATCGTCGCTTTCATTATGAGGTATGTTATGGTTATGACATGTAAATATTCTCGCTTTATGCTTCTCCTTCCTTTCCTAGCAAAACTCGAAGCTTAAACCGGCTAATTGATTTAATCAGGACAAAGTACACGTGTACAAGTCGATAATCACAGTAGTAGCCAAAACCATCATGTTTCTTTTGATTTTTCATGCGCCTCTTCCTTTTCTACTGGTTGCAATGGAATTATATGTAAATTATGCCTCATTTTTGCGGCATACTAAAGCACCCATTCATGCAGAAACTTGGTATCTCTAGTGGAGACTCTGGGAAGAGGTAAAGAAAAAGTAAAGTATGATGTCCAAAAAAACATTCCAGCACACAGGAGAAGAGTAATCGAAGCAGCTGCTACGTACCCCGATATGATGTAATCCATTACAGCCTGGTCTGGAATAGCAAGTACCAATATACGGCTCTGTTTTAAAAAGTTGTTGCTGAGTCTGAAGACACCGTTAAAAAAGTAACGAGTGGAGTGAAACTTCTGTGCCTGTACTGCCACTAGTTTTTTTACTACTTTTCTAATTTGCTCAAACACGATCGGCATTCACCAAAAAGGGCTCTCTCTCTCCTTTTTGCTTCTGTCTGGTGGTTGTGACAGGAAGGAAAAAAGTACGGACTTAAGTTGCAGAGCCACAGTTGCCGTGTATGTTCATGGGACTATAAATATGTTCTTTACGAAGTTGAAGATGGAAAAGTTGATTTTACAAGAGCAATATGTGATTTTTTATGCTACCATTACTATTACTGCACGCAGCTTACTTATTTCGTTTAGAAGTAGTATAAGTAAGTATATCACTTCGATCCGTTGCTGTATAATGCAACCATTCACGAATATCCCGTTGACTACGAGAGTACATGTATTGTGTATATACAATATCTGTGGAACAAGGAGCTCATGCATGCAGTGACTCGGCAATGCGGAGTCCTCATCATGAGGATGGTTTGCTTTGCTGCTGTATTTTAAAGCAGATTTATGCAACTGGAGGAATGATTGATGATTATTAGAAGAGACCATTCCTTTTCTTTCATGCCAGTATGATTGCCAAGTTAAGTCGTAGTCGTCGTCCTCCTTCACCTTCGCTTTAGGACATTGACTAGTGCTCAGGCTTGAATTCACGTCATTCAGTGACTGACTGTGAGTAGATCTCACGTCTATTTTCACTCGTTCACATTTATTCTCACGAAGGAGAAGGAACCAACCTACACCACTACAACCATACCAGCAAAAGCAAGGACAGGGCTGGATGGAGCTGAGTTGGTTTGAGAATTTGAGAAGATGGTGATGGTGGTGGTTGCGCGCATACATATGCATAGAGAAAAACCATTTAACCCTTTTGAATAAAAACTGGCTTCATTTCAGCCGACGGATGCTGCTCCTTGTCGTGTTTCAATTCAATTCGGTTTGGGAGAAAGGAAGAGCAAGGAAGCAGAGACATAAGTCAACCCTGAAATGAATGAATGACAATGAATGAGCAAGAGAAGGGGAATTCTCAAGCAAAAGTCACTTTTCCTTCCTTTAATACTTTGGGTTGTCCCTGCTCCGACGACGTGGGTACAACGGACGAGGAGCATAGCATAAGTAAATGGAGGACGATAGTTAAAAGAGTTATAGGAATATAGTTAGTTCCCATGGGCTTGGTTCGGATTATGGGTGGCAGGTAAAATATACGCATACTCGTGCAAAAGCTTTCTTCAGTTAAGTAAGGCTCTTCTGAGTATCGCAAAAAAAAACTGAGCGGAAGGTGTAGTCAGAGTCCTTACCAATGCCAGTCTTGACTTGTATGCGTGCGTCTAATTGTTATGAAGAAAGATTGAAACGGGATGGAAGAAGGAGAGCCTTTGTGTTGCTCCAACCGTCATGTATGAGTAAATGCTATCTACAAAATCTTATCTGGCAAAAGTGAAAGAAAGCAGCTATTGAATAAATGGCATGCCCATTATGAGTTTTTCCTCTTGAACACAACCATCCTATACTCAACAGCAATACGTCTTCCCATATTGCCAGCACTCATTTGTCGAAAGGTTTTTGATATGATAATGGAACGATGACTGGCTCAAATCCATGATTAACTTTTTCGGTCATGAATACTAGCTACATCTATCAGCAGTCCGCGGCTTAATCATAAATAACAATGCGATGCTGGAGTACATATTAAACTCTATGTTTCGGAACTGGAATAACAATAAGGTAATTGTTAATAAACAAAGTTTTGAGTCGAAGGGTTGTAATTTCTTCATTACTTGATAGATTGACTTTACATTCCCGTGTAAAAAACTCCAGTGCAAGAGATCAAAATGTGGAGCAAATGGGTTTCGTGTTTACTCTTTTCAGGTAGCACGGTAGATAGATATTCATCGTGTGCAAGAAGCCTGTCAGAGAAATGAATTCTCGTACAAAATATACAAAAAGGAAATATCCATTCGCAATGTGTTGGCTCAACTGTTAATGAATGAATTTCATGATATATGGAGAAAAGTATCCAACTACAAAGTGGATATGTAGTTCCATGAATAAAGAAAAAGAGAACTCTCTGATTATGCCTGTTAGGAACCACTTCTGTATTTTTTCAATACAACAAAACGACTGTAAGAACACTCCAGTTGGAAGACGAGAACGGAGAAACTGAGAAACAATACAAACTCTTTTTTGAAGAGTGGTTGCATGCAGTCATGTAAGTTGAATAAGTGGTTCTCCACTCAATACCTAGCATGCCACAGCACTTCAATCCAAGTGAAAAATTTGTAAAGGATGATGGTGCTAGTTGTATGGTGGTGGTATATGGTGGTAACGCTGGGCTTATAGCAACCAAGTAATATTTCACATGAGTTATTTTAGTCTCAGATTTTGAGGAAATGCGGTCGACCATGTAATAGATGAGTATGTATTTTGTTCACTTTTTTCTTACTTTCCAATTTACTTTTTACACACTCTCTCCAACTCACGAAAGAGATCTAATGTTGCAATATTATCACAACGAAGCCGAGGGAAATTCGTGTACATTTGTTTATTTCAGTGACACCGTGCGCCTATTCATGCTCAGGCTCTGTGCTATTTCCTCTCCTCGTTTCCAGTGGAATGCAAATAGTTAATGGACGACATGCAAACTGTGGAGCAGTTACGTGGCTGAGAATCAAATACGATAATACGTTCCGAAGGAAAATCTATATTTTTCTTGCAGAGTTCTTCCCAAGGTGTGGGAAAGAGAATTAGGCATGATGCTATGTGGCATTTTTTCTGTGTGTGGATAAGCGCTACGTCAACACACAATCTACAGAGGGCACAAAAAACATGTTGGAATTTTTGGATTTTAGCACTTTCTTTGTCATTCAATGAATTGGTATTTAAAATATTTTAAGCAGACGCTGATGAACAAGTCTGCGTTTGTATAGAACACAAGCTTGTATTTTTCGTATTAACGATTCTCATTAGGTGTAAAAAATCGCGGACTATTTATTAGGTAGTTTTGAAACGAGCGGAAATTACATAAGCTCTTTCCCTTCCTCTTGTCACCGGTAAGCTGTAAAGTTGATGGCTGCTGTGCTTACCGAAAATAACACAGGTGTTTTGTAACCGACAAGATGGATGTGATGAATTGAAAGCTACTTAATATGTTCGAAGCAAACTTTGCTTGTTTTTTGCAATATATTAAAACAAAGGTAAAAAATTGGAAGTCTGGATTTCTAATTTTCGCCTTCCACTCCACCGTCAAAAGTGATCAGTTTCTATCGATGGGTTTGTGACGAGGAGCAATACAGCGTGCATCAAACATTTCGACGTAGAATCCTCTTAATTCTCAAATGGGAACGGAAAACGAAGAGAGAGAAATATGACAAGCTACTAAGCAGCTTTATCATCATTGGTGAAGATGCGCATAGTTATAATATGAAGTAACGCTCATTCGTATATGACGTTCATTCATTCGTTGTATCAATTAATGTCAGACAAGATGAATGAATCCCTGTACATCTGTCAGATGAAACAAGTAGTGTGCTATACTCCTTCCCTTTTTTCTCTGTTTTCTTTTCTTTCCAAACTTCCAGTCTTCTCTTTTACTTAAATTTTTTGTTACAAAATAAAAAGTACTCAGAGTAGTTTCAATTCCCAATTGGTATGTTCGATTTGATGTAGCTCTCGAATGAGTGACTTGACTGTGTGCTCTCTCTCTCTCTCGACGTTTCGTATCGCGTTATATAATAGACTGGGATGTGTACGTGAGCTCTAAACAATGCTTTCTTTTGTGCTGCGTCTGTGCATAAACATTCTTTAATCTTGGTGAGTCTGCACTCCTCGCTGCATGACTATGGAATTGTGAAAGAGAGAAACGAGAGAGCTTTAAAAACTTTATCCTGAAACGTTTTTTGCATGCGTTTCTACATCTGTCAAAGCAACGAGAGCTCTTATGATCTTCTCCACCATATGGACTAATCTTTTAGCCAGGCAACCAAAAACAAGAAATTTAAAAAACAGGAGGCATGAGAGAATTTTTTAAAGAAATTGTTTTTGGTCACTGAGGTGAAAAAGGGAACGTGGATTTCATGTTTAAATTATGTTCGCAAAAATGTCCATCAAATGTTTATGTAGTGGTGTATATATCCCGACTTCAAAAGTCAGCATCAGCATGTCAATTTAGGAAACGTATTCTTGTGTAGCGTATCACTGACTTGGTTTTATTGGTTGAAGAGAGCAAATATGGCAAAAATGCAAGTCCAAACAAATCGAATGATACTGGCAGGCGCTACTGGTTTATGTTACAACATCAGCACACACAAAAAGAAACGTTTACTTTAGAATGCTTTGGCAAAGCCCACGCCTAAGTTGCTGTTGTAAACTTGGAGCTATTTGTGGTTCGCTTCTTTGGTAAATCCTTGTACTGCACTATATTATGCTGTTTATACATCATCTTGAAAAGACAGGGCAACATTACTTGAGCCAAGCAAAAGGATAAGCACAAAGAAAAGCAATTGCGTTATGATGTCAAGTAAACATATCACGACATATTTCAATCCCATGTAATCATCCAGAAGCACAACATTACTGTAGAAAATCAAACAGTTATTCTGCTCTCAGTGCACCTTTCTGCCATCCTCATCCCAATGACAATTCGTCAGATGCATTAAATTCCAGTTTCATTGCTTTCATTCACTTATTGAGTGCTATCCATACAGAATTTCAATCAAAATGTAATGTCGTTTCATCTGACTTTAAGTAATGCTTCAGTATGTACATGTGTTTTACACTTGTTTCCGGCATTCATACGTTTTGGTTTTGCACGAATGGTGAGCCCGAACCACAACCAAAATGAATTAGGGTTTCAATCCATGCAGGACAAAGAAGAAGCCGAATTTAGATCTCAGTATATGGTAGTGGCCGAGAATTTATATTGTAGAAAAAATGTAGAAGGTGATCCCAGTAACCACATTACAGTATCTAGCGACCGAGTGGAAAAAAATTGCTCGTAAAAAGCAAACACCACACACGAAAAATATGAATCAACAAAAATAGTCCGGAGCAAGCCATTAAATGTGGAGAAAAAGTTGTGTGTTGTGCTCCCATATAAATAGAATTAAGCAGAGTCAGATACGTAGCTGAGCCGAACTTACTAAATGTAATTCAATGCATTTTTTTTTAAATTTACGTGCGTAAACTGTTTGAACTTTTAGATTTCTCTTAAATTTACTACTTTGACCATTCGAATCATCTTGTCAAAAATTACCTAGAATACTTTTCAGTCATATCAAGCATTTTTTAAAATTTGCACGTGCCTAACGTTTGAACCTTTTGACTTAGATGAGAACATTAATTGGGCCCTAAGGGTTAAATACTTAAGCGCAAAATTTTTAACTGAATTACTCAAAGTATTTGGGCAGGAAAGTGCTAACAGACAGACGGACAACTTTGTAGATCCAGAACTTGCTGAATACATTCATCTACGTAATAGATGTATACGAATAGGAGAAGTAGATGAATTTAAGGAGGAAGAGACATCCTTTAGGACCAGCGTGGTTGTCTCCATTGCTTCCCTTTTATATACGGATTTGGAATAAGGAGAGGCCCAGCTACTTTTTCAGTTGTAAAAACCCCTATATGAAGACTGAGAGATAAAACTGTGGAGCAACCACACTTTTCCTAAATAAACCTTATTTCAGCAATGGAAAAAACTGTAAACTGAGTTATTTGTCCTGATTATTATATATATGACGTATATAGAGTGTACAACATGAGAGAAAAGGAGGGTGTATTGTGGCCTTGTCGTAGTTTTATCTGAGCATTCGTATATTTGCCATATATTCCACAGAAGTAGAATTGAGAGAGAAGGGGAAAGTGATGAGAGAGATTTGCCAGAATATGAGTTGTAGGTTGTTGTGCTATCGTATGCTATGCTGGTAGCCGAGTTGTGGTAATTCACAGCATTTCGAACAATGTACTACTACTCAATGTATACGTGTATAATGTCGTAATGGACCTTTTTCCTGGTATCTCTCATTGTCAGTGAAAAGAAGACGAAAGGCTGTTTACCACAACTAACTACTAGTGATGATGATCATGATGATACCAGTAGCAGTAGCAGCAATAGTCTCCAAGTCTATGAACTGGGGTTTTGTTAGAATTTACGGAGGAATGAACTGCAGTTATGGTTTTTTTTTCGGGAGACTCACTACCATCATCATCAACATCCAGAACAAAAAACAGATTCAAAGGCAGCGTTTTTTCTTTTGACATGGAATGCCGCATTTAATACTTTTCATGAAGTAAATGTGCCTCTGATGCTGCTTTGATGGCAAATCTGTAAATTGTGGTATTTACAAAGGATAATTTACCATGATAGCACAAGCTGGAGTAATGATTGGATATAAATACCAATGACGAAATGGTTACCGAAATTCCGTAACGAGCATAATAATATTTTGGCAATGCCTTATGAAAAGAGTAGACCATTAAAATTAAACCGATTCCAAAAACGAACGATGTCCAAAAAACAATTCCTGGCATGCTGTTAGCCTTGTATATATTTTTTTTTGTGTTAGCACATCAAAAACTGAATGAATGCGAACAAGATATTGTAATACTGCTGATAACTAAGCATAACGATGAGCAGGAAGTACAAGGAATTACTTTTGTTCGTAAAATTATTCTCTCACTAATTAATAGAGAAGGAAAGAGTTTTCAAGATGCATGGTTTCAACATAATCCTTTGTGATGAGTATTTAGTTGTTTCCCTGATATTTAAGTACTTTCTACAAGTTGATATGATGAGGAATGCTTTGAATGGGTGCTGTTGAGTTGAGTGCTGCGTGCGGTTATTAAGTGGAGGCGGAGAGAGAGAACTCAACACGTTGGAGACGTGAATGAAATCGATATGGAGTAATGCGAACAAGTTTAACTCCAACGCTTTCATAATAACGCGAATGGTTGGAGTGCTAAAAACCATTTCCCTTGCCCCTTCATTTGAAACAGAGGAATGCTGGATGGGAGCAAGGACAAAGTGCTTGCATAAATATAATAATAATTTAACGTAATCCGATTATCTATTTCCGTATCTACTCTACTTTTCGGCAAAATTGAGGAGAATTAGTACTTAAACTTAAAACTTCCGATGGAATGAACTTACGAAAATGAACCAATGAACGATGAGTTGAAAGCTATAAGTTTGTAATGCCCATGAATCTTTGAAGTAATTACTTGCTTGAGTGAACAAAAATACGTGTTTACCTTTGCAGTAGCTGCCGTAGCTAGTGGTAACTTATTAACGAACGGCTGTAATAAACACGAATCGTAAGTGCCGAAACTGTGTTGTTCCGTACTTTCTAATGATTGGCGACTGAGGCAAATAAATCATAACCCCTGTTTAGAGTTGTTGTGTTTTGCCCGCCGTTTAATACAACGTCCAAGTAGTGAAGTGTATAGTGCTTAATAAAGCGCTTGTTTAGATGCATTTCAATAATAGTAACGTATTTGCGTATCTAAAAAATAAAAGCTGCCTACCCATCATGATATGATAAGACAATCGGTTATTGATAATTCGTGCTCAATTGGTGCTCTTGTAGTAATTTGAGAGAATGCTGAGAATGAGATAACGAGATGTACCCGATTTGTTTGAGACGAAAGGGTATGCAAATTAAGCAAGCTTGAGAAACACATACTTCTCAAAGCATCTTACATGCAGCGTGGTTGAGCATATACATGATTTACGCACTTAAGGAGGTTTATGTGGGACATGCAGTTAGAAAAGCTGAATGCACAAGCACTTATGTGGGCAACAAAAAATTACGTTGAATAAATGACAGAACAACTATCAAAATAGTAATGATAACTCACCTCTTGGAGCAAATGTTCATGCACGATCGTCGTTGTATCAAAACTGGAATTAGGCTGTCTGTTTGTTGAAACGTTCGTCCAAGATAAAGTTTATATAAAAGAAGAGCACCACCGGAACTGGATGTAGATTTTGATTAGATAAAATATTTTTGTTTGATTTTATCAAACTGAAGATTTAAAAATGTTCAAATAAATGACGAGTGTCAAGCTCGGTGTGCTAGTATCCAACCGACTACCAAAGCACACTAAATCGAAGTGACGAAGGATTAAATTTTGTAGTAAATTTAATGTGCCGCAATGTTTTGGCGATACGAACAGCCAGGTTAAAAGCACTTCCTTTTATATGCTATCAGGACTTTGATTCTGTTGTTCCAATGGTCTCCTCCTGAATGGTTTTTCTTAGGCTTAAGATGTGGTGAAATGGTGAGTCTGTGAAGGGTGATGCTTGTTGTGTTAGAAATCATTGCAATGGTCCCAAGTTGGGACTCTCAACTCGAAATAAAGTTATGTCCGTTTCAAAATAGCTTGTTATTTCTTTGTGTGTTACACTTCATTTAAATAAAGCTCAACTCATAGAAATGGAGACAGGGAATAGCCATATATTTAATATGCATAAAATTGTGTCTGGATTCGTTAATACGTATAGGATTGGCTACGTAATATAGTATGTAGTCTTTGTCTCCTTTTACATAATCTGTAATTAAAGTTTGTCACTTCGACGAAACAGGAGTAGCGTAAACGATACCTACATTCTGCTCACATAAAATGAAAATTGTTTATATACATAATTGACTACATGCTTCATTATTGAGTCCTAGACGCATATCCTTGTCTCAAAAACTTAAGCAAGTGTAAATCACCAAGTACACGTGTTGATCCAGAAAAGTAGATACATGAAGCTGGAGTAGTACACTCATTAAATATTATGGTTATGACATCTTAAACTTACATGTGCCCTGTTGGCCCCTGCGAGGATGTATTTGAGCTTTTGCAGTATTAGGTATTACGTTTTCTGTGTGACTAATGTGTACAATACGTACAAACTTTTTCTTCATGTGCATCTTGTTACTAGAAGGAAACGGAGATGACAAAGGATTACTGGCTGTTTCGGCTAATATGTACGAATTTTTCTGAGACAAGGCTGTTTATACACATAAGGTACATTAAATGTCAATACGTAATCTCGGTCAAATTTTCAGTTTATTTAGAGGCTTAAAATTGAAGTGGAAGATTTAATTGAAGGCTTTATATAAGCTAAGTATAACCAATACTAAAAATATTTTCGTTATCTTTGGCCTTGATACACTCACTTTAATTTTTATCGTATCGTTGAGTGTGTACCTGCAACAACATAATTTAATCGAAGTGAAAAACAAAAAAAAAAAATATTTAAATTTTCAAATGACAAAAATTAGGAGCTTCATGTTTTTCCCTTCCATTTTTGTTACACCAGCAAGAGTGAAGAGCTCAAAAAATATGAAATTTTTACTTTTGATACCCATAAAATCATAACTATGCACTAGCGAACATGCATAGTCAAGTAAAATTTATATATATAACAACGACGCTAACAACGCCGTATAATTCTAGCACCTGCATCATTCAGGCAGTCTAAGTGATGAAGAGAACATTGATCATTCCGCACCCTGTGAAGCCGCTTTCAACTGTCAAGTAAAGAAAGTGGAAAAAATTGTATCTCACAAACAAAGGTACACAGTGAAAACATTGGAACAAGGAAAAAATGTATAACTACACCTTAGTCTACCGAATTTGTATCCAAAAGGTAGGAGGGGAGCAGAATTAAGCTGAGAATATCCGTCTTTTTATCTTACCAGGCATGATCACACCCACATATTGTGAAAGTAACCAGTGTACCTGTGCGCTAACGTATCTTGATAAAATATGGAAACACTGTTTCAGCTTATCCTTTAAAGACCAAGAAAAATTGCTGCTTCTAGTAAAAGCTTTCCTTCGTTCTATACTAGCTTCGTTCCTTTACCAGGTTTATCATTGAAAAATGGTAGGTAAAAAAGAAAGATAAAAGGTACAAGTTTCCAATGGAGAAATTCGGGAAATCATTTTTTTTTCTTTTGAACATTTTAGTGTCGCCACTGTGTTCGTAGCTAAAATGTGGCTTGTTGGAAAGAGAAGGTGAAAACGTAGCGTCACTGTAACTCTGCATGATTATGAAATCCTTTGTGGAGAAAAGGAAGATAGTTATTTTTCATATTTTTCCCACCAATCGTATCTTCCCTCATCGCTTATGATGATCAGTAGGCATAATCGCTGCTGCAGGAAGTGATTACTATACATTATTTAAAATTGCATAATGGATTAGGCAGTGTCGTGGAATAGAAAACGAGGTCAACTGAAGGATATACATCCTTCCAAAAATGTGAAACTTTTTGCTTCCTCTGACCAGCTTTTTTGAAGCTCATAAACTTGTAAAGATTGTGGCACAATGAAGGTAATACGTGCGATTTCTTGGAAGTAATGTTTGACCACTCACTCTTACTTCTAGGATGGTTTTATCAGAATATTTCGATATATGTGCACATTACAGAGTACATGTGTTCATCCAACGCGAATGAAAGGGTCGACGAGAAAGGAAACACAATTGCTGGGAACGAAAACGAGCAGGTGTTTCTACCTAATCCTCGCAAATACTACATAAAATGTCTACAAGTGCTTTCTGAGCCTTAATATCGTTACCGATTTCAGCAAAACGTATTTGATGGTTTGATGGCCGAAACCCCTTTCTAGCATTCTTATCTTACGAATATAAACTCCTCATCTGGGAAGGAACACTAGTCCGTTCCAAGCCCGTATTTTACGATATCCTTACAAAATTTTGGTAGATCTGTTGTCTCTAAAAATGTCTTTGGTATAAACATACGAAATAGGTTTCTGATCTCGGTTCTAAAACCACAAATCAATCTTTAACGCTCTTCATATAACGCCCTTGTATTGCACGGCTGTTCACTCGTCCTAAAAATGAAACCATGTCTTATCTTTCTAATGCCTGTATTGCAACCACAGTATATCATTTTTAAAGAAATAAAACAAAATCGTAAAACTGACAAAAATAACAAAGTTCAGAAAGGGAAACATGTTCATGTTCGCTAACTTTTAGTAAAGTAGATAAACGCATTTGATAATTTCTAGTAACAAATATCTACTTTATTTAGATTGAAACGAATGGCGTGACTTCCTTTTTGGTTGTGAGGAAACCGTGCGTTGTTTGAAGACAAAATGGTTTCATTTTCTAAATGCTTATCTTTTAAGTGTTTCCTTCAAAAGTATACAAAATATTTATAGTACATTAAATATATGCCTTACATTTTTTTTCCAGCAAAGATTGAGATTTTACATATTCGCTGCACAACTCCGAAGTTGTAAGATTTGTGATGTATAAAGTAGATAAGTGCATAACATTGTTTGATTGGAATTTGTCGTTTCTTGGGAAGGCATATCACGGTGTTGATACTTAGAATTCCATTTTTCCATAGCAAGTAATTTCGTCCTTCCATTTTGATACTTTTTCTTCGCTCTCAAGCGTTGCACTGGGTTGTTCTGTCATTTTGAGAGGCAGAAGGCTTACAAGTGAATGTCTGTATAGGTCCCTTCCAAATAGTAAAAGTACATGCGTTAAATGGTAAAGCAACTTTTTGCTCTATGATTTTGGTATAAGGTACACATTTTTAGGAGTTTTCCTTCTTTCTAGTGGTGAAAGTTGAGAAAAGGGAACACAAAGCTTGGAGAAAGCCTTAAGTCTCAAAACTATAGAGACACATAGAGGAGGGGAGATGATGCTATATATTATTTTAGTACATTTATTTCCTTCTTCCAAGGGCCACATATTTTTTATCCTTGTTCCACACCTTGTATACTTGGCTATAGTGAAAGTCAACCGAATATTGGAGGAACATGTTATAATTTTAGAAAAAGAAGATCTTTCTTGATCTTTCATATAGAAATGGCGGTGTATAGCTGTTTGAATTTGTGGAGGGTATGAGATATGATATGGGATGGGGATGCCGTGCCTCCTTTTTTTCTGTCGTCTTGGACTTAGTCTTTGTATTTTCTTAGATTGGACTGGGATTACGCTTAGAGAATGATACGCCTGTTAGATCTAGTTCGTTATGTTTTTCACCATAACTAGAAAAAGTGTACGACCTTCTTGCTGGCAGTGTTGAAATGTTGAATTCAAAGATGGAACGGAGAAAGAGGCGCATACATATATGGATACATGGTCTGGGGAAAATATAAAAACCTACACGTGCTTTTGCATACACTGTTCACTATTTCGGGAGAAAGGAGGGGAGTGAGGAGGTAGAAAAATGCCAAGCGCTGACTTGATCAGAATATTAATAGTACGTATGTTATGTGGCTCACAGAGAGAGGACAGAGGAGGAAATGAGAAAGAGGATTGTGTATGCGTATATTCTTTGCCATTCCACTCATATAGGGCAGTCATTGTAGGGATGTGCTGGGAAATACATCATGATGATTGCTATAAGTATGAACTAAACGAAATATAAACGAAGGGATAACAAGTAATATATCCTGTTTAGAACACAGCCAAGGGGAAAATGTTGGAAACGAGATGAAATAAACGAATGTATAAAATGCGATTCTTTTGCGAATATCACGGCGGACTTATTTTTTTCCATTTCAAAGCAGTTTCTCTCCGTTTTAAAAAGGTCCACTTTAAATAAGAACACTTTGTGGCTTGGCTAACTCAAAGTAATGTACGTGTAGCTGTTAAAAATCCATGTGACTGCATTATTTATCGTGTAAGTATAATTTTAAAATGGCTATAATTGAGATAGATAACAATATCAGTTTGGTGTAAAAGTGTGTTCCATCACTTGAACACAGAACAAGCAAGATCTGAAGCATTTTTGGGAAATTAATTGAGGGATAAAATAGGAATTCGAGTTTTATTTGGGATTTCATTGCCTAAGGAATAATTAATGAATCCTTTGTTTGTTTTTGGTTACTGTTGCACAATCCTTTTCTCTCCTCAACTACTAAATGCTAGCAATGTATAATAGGTATACATTGCTTGCATTGGTCAATTTCTCTTCATGCCAATGGGGTCGATTTGGCCATTTATGGGTGCGAGATTGCAAAGTCGCTGAATGTAATTGGGAAACCTCTCTAATGTAAACAACACGGACGAAATGGATTCTGCGTTTTGAAAACAATGCATAGGTTTTAGCATTGCATTGGCGATTCTCACGTCCGTGTACATTAATTTTTTGAGAATTACTTATCAGATCAGCAGCTACATGGACGTAGGCTCTACTTGCTTATCATCACTTGGATAAACTATATTGTACGAAGTTAAGTTGCGAACACGAACAAACCGTGCGCCTTCTGAGTACTCAGCGTACAAAACCAAACGGTGGGGCAGGATGTTTTTCCTGGTCAATCTGATATTGCAAAGGATCTCCGGCCTAGTGATAGCAACGTCCAACATTGTTATAAAGCAGCTGCATACATGTTGGCACGTATTTCTCACTCGCCCGCACATAAATATATTTTTGAATCGTGGTGTACGACATTGCAATCTTTTTTATTTCTGAGAAGGTGAAGGCAGTAAACTCATTTATCTGGACACATTTGAGCACTAGTCAACATAGATTCACACTATAATGTGGAACAAAAGTAACTTAAAGCTCCCAAGGCAGTGGTTTCCTGCATCATGGTTGTAAAATAGATACTTTCAAGACACTCCATGCTCTCTCTTTCTCATATCCACAGAACATGCTCAGTGCTCGACCCTTTCAAGATAATTTATATAGAACCATATACATACATTTCATTGTCGTAAGAATCATAAACTTAATGTGTTTTTCTAAGAAAGGAATGAAAAGAGAGCCTTTGTTTTCCAACCATTTTTACACCAGGGTTTGTTTTGAGGAATGTAGTGCAGAGCAGTGTGCAAACTGTCAAATAAATATGAAGATGCATGCTTATCAAACTTATACACAATATTAACTTATATAGAACGCCTTATATACGACGAGGGCGTGTGTTCTTATTTACGTCGTCTTTAGTTAGTCGTTTCAGCTAGTTAACACACCTCACATGATACCTTTTCTGTTTCGTCTTTCTTTCTCGCTCACGCATGAGTGCCCAGGAACATGTTCTGGATATTGTATGATGGAACTAAGTGATATTAGGAAAGTGACAACACAAAAATTTAGGTTCATGCACCTTCTCCATATAAATTATATGAGAATTTCAGTATATAATGCATTTTACATGTTTGTATTTCTACATACAGTTCTACATTGATCATGCACACACACATCTAGTCTCACTCATGCAATTGTGTACTCGCACGTAATCCAACCATTGTGTTTTTCTTTCTTTCTTTCGGTTTCACATGAGCCATGATAAAAAATGGTGAAAGTAGTTGCATCAAGCGAAAAGGATTGTAATGCTCAAAGTAGAAATAAAAGGTTTCTAGGGACCACTGGTGACTGGTGATGATGTGAGTGTATTCTACTGATTCTTCCTTATATCGTAGTGTACGCACACATAAGTATAATGGTACAACACACCTATGCATCATAATATACAACGAAACAGTAGTTTAGTTCTCCTGACACTCTCTTTTCATACTTTCTTTCTCTTTTCTTTGCTCCATGTGTCTTTATCTTTTTGTTCTTGGAAAATGACAACTGTTTGCTGGAAAGCATAGATGCTGATCTACCGATTTACTCGGTGTGTATATAATGTATAGATGTTTACTTATATCATCATATTATGCAGTATAAAAAGGTCGCAATATATATTGTGTATTGGATTCACTGGAAAGTAATAGGGAGAAGTAGGAGGCTGGATAATGTGATGGGAGCAGGTTTTAAATGTAGGAAGAGGGAAAACAAGAAAAATGAATAAAGAAAACTGGATATGTAATAAAAGAAATTGATACTCTTCCTTGTTACATCCTTTCCACACATTTGTTTTCCCCTTGTTTGTTGGAAACTGATGTTCGCCTCCTAACAGTTACTTGTCGTGTATGTATGTATAATGATGGGTGTGCCGCCACACCACACCACACAACAAATATATTATTATTATTACCTTAGGAGAAAAAAGGTCGAGTTGTGTAGGGCTCCACTTTTCCTTGCAATTTTCCAAGATGATACAGCCTTGTTATGGTAATACGAGACAGGATAAAACAAAACACGCATAGCCACCTTGAAAGTAAAGAGATTTCAAGAATAACGGCTACACTTATTTACACGTGGTTATTTTCTCAAAATATGCAACTGCATCCGTTATTTTCTTGCTCGGTATTTTACGCCATACCACGATAGTTGTTACATTCTTGAGGATGAGGACTGGGGGAAAGCGTATAATGTGCATTCATTGTCTCCTGTTATCAGGAGAAGAGAGGAAGAAAATACGAGCGTTCGTTTTTAGATCAGAGAGAAAATATTTTCGCTTACTTTCGTGGCAACAGCCAGCAAAGTGAAACGCATTTTGTACTCTATGAAAATAAGTAAAAGCCAACGACAGGAATAGAACTGGAAATGCATAAAACATGTATGGCCACTTGATGTGATGGCTTGGGTTTGGCTTTCCCTTTTCCTCCATGGAGAAAAGAATGCAGAAGCGGTTGGTTGACAGGAAGAAGAAAGCTAATGCAGAGAGAGAGCAGCACAAATATATATACATATGTGAGGTTCAAACTCTACTTTTTCCTCGGCTTTTACTACCCTCTAAATATGTATGCGTGTGTTGGGGTGATGTAGCCATGAATTCAGAACTAGAGAAGTTATACGACGTCATTTTCGTGACGATTTTTGTTGGAGGACACACTGCAATAATATGTGAAAGATCGATACTGATAAAGACATCGAGTGTGCATGTGAGCAACAGAAGAGAAGGGGAAGAAACCTTCCCATTTAACGTAATTTAAGTTTCCAAAAAACGTCAATGATAGTTATAAAATCATAATGCAGAAAACAAAGGGTTGTGTTGGCAGGTACGTTCAGTCGACATATGATGATGAATGAAACCTCTTATCTTTCAAACGATGGCTTCATTCATGTAAATGTTAGGGGACAAGGCATATATACACACTTATAAACATCCATGTACACAACAAACAAAGTTAGCGAATGAATTATTAACACGCTCAATTTCGCCTGTTTTTAGTACAAAACCAAAATGGTATTGAGTACTGTTTACAACTTGTATATTTTAGGGCACACCTGCCTCCCAAACTGTAGCCCGAAAAGGTTGTGAAACCAAGAGGGTGAAAAAACACAATGATTTTTGCATTCACTTTTTATTTCCGTTACAAACTACAAAATCTGGGATTGGTTTCCTCTGCTGTGGGAGCCACAGAACATGGTAAGCAGCAGAAAAATGTTTTGTGCTAGTAATTTAGCGTGGAAAATCTTAAAAATCTTATTAAGCTGGTATGAATCCGGATGGCGTGAAAATGGGAACATGAAGCTCGAAATTGCTTTTACAACTTATTATTAAAACATGCGCACGTAGTCCCCAGGGCACACGCCAATTGTACTCGGAGCTAATAAGTGAGTGTGAATACATGAAAGTGAGAATAAAATGTCGACAACGGGTTACATCTGCACGCATAAAAATTTACTGGAAGCTAGCATTACACCACGAATACGTATCACCATAACATATTTACCATTTTTCAAGGCTTTTCACTCAGATGATGCATTGACTAACTTTTTACTACTATAAAACCTGCGTAAAGCAGAGTCAGATACGTGGCTGAATGGTGATAAATCATTAAGAATTATGTACTACTAACTATGCTGGGTTAGAAATTCTGGAATTACTAATGTAACCATTCAAATCAACGTGTCAAAATATCCCTAACCATTCATTTTCACCAAAATTGGCAAGGCAATGTCCTCAGAGTTTAGTTGATATGTGCCATATTTAGTGCAACGTTTAATGTATTTGCTACAGACAGACGGACAACTTAGTAGATCCATAACTTGCTGAATGCATTCAGCTACATAATTACATTTAGGGTTAGTATTGTTCACCTTTATCTATATCTTTATCTATCAAAACAGAAAAATGGAGACAAAGTATGTCTAATGACAAAGTACGTGGACTATACAAATATTTGTCAAGCCAAAAAATTGCGTCGCAACTAAATTTTTTCTTACGAAATTGTAGTAGGCAAAATGTAGCAGATTTCCAAAACATGTATATTATTCATTAATTAAAGTTTCATGGCTTTTTTCCTAATGTCTTCTTAGAAGTTTTCGGGGGTAAAACAATATTCCTTATCCATCTACCTATGTAATATTATTTGTTACTGCGAATTTCTTGTTTTCACTTCGACACAAATCATGTTCTTCAATAAATCCGAGAAAATGTGCATTTACGAGAGGGGACAGGAAAGTGCATTGGCATTTTGTCTTCAACATTCCCTAGTTAGCTGTGTCTCCCGTCGTCAAAGAAGTGGGATCAGAAGCTACGCGACACAGCAATCACAGTTTGCTCTGGGTTCTGTTCATTCACCCATTCCGGCTCGGAGAAGCCCTTGTTTTTGGGAGACGGCTCTATAAGACAGAGCTACATTACCTATTATGGTTATGGTAATGAAAATGAAAGCAAAAATACATAAGAAAGAGGAAGTTGGGCATACACACAAGTAATGAGGATAGATAATTGGATAGACCAGAGATACTTGTCTCCTACCACCACCACCATCCCATCCACATCCAGTTTGTAATATAACGTTACACAATTTGGTTTTGTGTGATGTGATGTCTGATGTCGGTTTGTGTGGAACGTCGTGAACGCAAACCCACGAGTTTTATGTGTGCTTACAAGGATCAAAAGTCAAGTAAGGATGGTTACTCCGGTGAATCGCATGGTTTAATTTTCTTAATAACCTGACTAGTGATAAAGGAATGAATGGAGGTAGAAGATAAAAGATGGTCGTATACTCGTTGGTAATGGGGGCTGCATGAATGTCTCCGTCGTCTTCTTTTCTTTTATGTCTAAACCACATTCAACTCTAGAGCTGCTCCTTGCTCGGGTGTCCACACATGGTATTGAAACTGTCGCATGTGGGGTTGAGAAACTGCACGCTCTATTTGAACAGATAGATGAAAACCATAATAATGGGTGATGGTGGTGGCGATGTGATGACGAGAAGCAAAGGAAAACTACCTTTCTTTCCTTTTCGACTTATTCCCATGGTTTCTAAAAATGAGATTTACTCCAATATGATATATACTATTATGCCATTTTGAAAAATGTTCTGAATAGTGGGTGAGAATTGTGGAGCCAGGATCACCTTCAAATTCAGTAAAAAGCGCTGGCATAAAAATGATAGGAAACGGTTGCTTTTTGTGAACGCGATAAACTCAGTTAACAGTCAATATTAAAGTTCATAGTGGAATTACAATCCACTGAAAGAATGCCCTGTTTCAAGTATCCCGATCGTAACTTTTGGAATGGGTGTATGTAAATGTTTTAAGTATTAGCATTACCATACCGAGGTTAACGTAGTGCTTATACAAGAACTGTAAATTTTTTGCACAGCCCCATTATTTCACAAGCTAGCTGGCAGAGATGTAAACCCACAAAAACCAACTTATGAAAGTTTGTAGTTTCTCTGGAACTCGTCGTTAACTAGCGGAACACATGAACATCACCATATTATTTATTTGCTGTCAGTGTCCATCACTGTTCATATATTTAAGGGAATGTACATACCCTTTCCAAGGGACTCGGCGGAGTTTTGGGATTATTGATGATGACAGCATTCCTCTTTGCGATTACCTATTAGCATTTCAGACTACATTCCATGTACATATATATTTAAGCTTTGTGGCTTTGATGAATGCTTTCATTTTACTTCGCACAATGGGAGAGAAAATGTGGAATCGGGGAGATGAGATGTGTGAGCGGTTGATTGGAATGAAATCTACTGATTTCTTTTTGCAAGATTCCAATTAGAATGAATTACGACTCGGGGAATGGACTTGAGTTTTTACATACGTTTTGTTCAAATGAAGCCCTAGCACGAGGATTTTGAATCAAGAATCACATGATCACTGTTTCACTTTCCCCCTTTGAGAATTCATTCACTCACTCCGAAATCCTTCATGGGTGAAAGTGGAATGTATGTTGTTAGTAGTGGTATATCTTTGCTCAGAAAATAAGCATCCTTTCCAAAAACGGCGTAACTCTCCACCACTTCTTAGAAATGTGGAATAATGATTTCATGAATCGTTCTCCCATTTTACCCACACAGTATTTCATACATCTAATCATTCATTCATTAATGGGGTAGGCTGCTACCAGTAATTTCTAAGCAACTTTTGAAATTCGGCAGTGGAAGTGAAAGTATGCCCAACAATGCAGTACTTGATAATATATTTGAAGAGTGAGCCGTCATTGCAAATATTTAATCGTATGTTGAGCACCGTAAAGCCCACAATTTATATTTTTTGTTAAGGTATTATCTGACAAAAGATGATGCAATGTTATCACTGTAGCCTGCTCCACTAAAAATTTTTTGGAATCAATCCAAATTCCACTGCTCCTCTTTAAACTTACAGCCAAAAATGGAAAGGAAAGGGAAACAAGAGTTCCTCAAACGTCCATGTATGTAGCTACTCTTTGTAGTTGTATATTTAGCATCTGATTATGTTGCCAACACATGACGCACTGGGCTGAACCAGTATATTTTTTTTACTTTCTAATCTGCATGTCTTCATTAATATGATACGGAATTTGAGTATCCATGATTATGAGGAATCCATGGTTCCGCACATACTGCACTACATTCGATCCAAGCCAATGCAACAATAAAAAACTAACCAAAGCTACAACTCAAATCCAGCAGAAACTCTAATGAAATCCGTGTCTACATATTTGCTTCATTATTTTCTTTCATCCTTTCATGTATCTGCTTTCACAAGCAAAAGCAATGATTTTAATCGGGATGTTCGGCTTGTTTTTCTTGTTCACTTTGTTATTTGCTTGATAAAGCGTGGTATTCAAATTATTCGCAACAACATTGTCATTTCGTTAGGTGGCCTTCTCCATTTTCGCAAGTGGCTAGTCCGGACTTAAACTGCAAATTGGGGTTTCTCCTCCTCCTGATTTCAGCCTTGTTTGGCTAGGGTGTGTGAGATGATATGAGTTAGTTGAGTAGTCGACTGTAAAACACAAAGGGGAAAATAGATAATCTGAGAAGCTACAGCGGAAAATAGAGACTTGTCGAAAAGAGTCTAAAAGTAACATGCAATATCCAGTTATCTGTAGCTGTGTTCATTTCCAATTTAGTGGTATCCTGTCACTACACATCTAAACTAGAAATATGCTTTCCTAAATGCTTATTTCAATGATAGCACGCATTGAGCATACAAATGCTGCTTTGTATCTACGTATGTATGTGTGTATGTATATCCGATATTATGCTAACTTTTCATTATAAGCTTGATAACAAAGTTAACTGTAATTTTCTCTCTTGGTTTTCTTAGGGCGAGAGTAAAGAGTGGCCTCCGTATAATTGGGATAGAACCGAATACCGACAAAATGTGGAACATCACAACTGACTTTAATCCAAGAAGAACTCATGCAACCATTACAGCAGTGAGGAAATTCGACCCTCGTTTTCAAGATCCGAAAAGGTAACACTATTACCATATGCAAGTTGAGCATGTATTACATGACGCTGCTCTGGCTGACGGTTTCTCTCTAGCTAACTAGACGAGAGATTCATGCAGACTGTTGACTGTGTGAAAATAGGTTGAGGAAGGAGAAAGTCGAGCCGGAGCCAACACATTGTAGAAGAAACCATGTAGGGAACGACAATCCCGTTTCCACCAGTACTTTCCCTTCTCACATCCTCTTTCTCTATCCAATTTGCATAATAACATTTTTGTTTCTTTACTGTGCGTAGGGAAAGTACATAGAGGAAAGGCATACAAAATTTTATTCACTCACTTACAGCTCAACCTTTCAAATGCTTTTATTGTAAAATACGTAAACGATGCAAGCAGAAGGCTTCCGATTTTTCCCTCTTTCCAACAGCAATCATGGCAGAATAGCCCAATGTTATTGAGAACAAGCCTCCCTGCTCCATTAACCCATAAATATACGGCTTCCATAAATTTGCATTCATATGAAAGGAATAATTTTCCATTTAAGTTTAGGCATCACCAGGAGTAGTGGAGTAGGACTCTGTGTTGTTGGAAAACCATCCCGACGAAATGAGAATGAGTGTTGAAAAGAATGAAGCGGGCTCATCACGAGAATAAAAGTGTGAAAATGGAAGATATATATGAAGCCACCACCCGCAAACATTAAGTGGTTTCTCGGATGACATCATTGTGTCATCGTATCACATCTCAGTTTCTAATTTTCTATAGTTGTAGTGTAGTGTGAGGCTCTACTTTGCATAGGGCTCCTCTCATGGTTTAGAAGCAGAAAAGTATGAAATGACTACTGTGACAACGCTCTAGCTGGCTGTGCATATTTTAATGGATTTTTACCTCGATTAAGGAGCAGCCCACTAAATGGCTACCTTATATTGGAGTGCACAACTCCATCCGTGGAGTGTCAGTCCTGACAAGAGCTTTTTGTTAGCCTGTATGAGGTTTTAGCTCCAGGTTAGGCTATTTAATTTTGGTAGAGAAAATTAGTCTTCAGTTTTAACATTTGCACTTTCGCTCACATATAATTTACGCGTACTATGTAAATAAATAGCAGTTAACCCAGCTTTCAACATGAGGAAAGAGTGTCAGATGCCTCAATATCGTGACTTGCTTTTTGATGCGCTTTTTACAAAAGTAGGCGGTGATGATACTCTAGCTCCAAAAATGATCTTACATGTCGTACTTATATTCTTACTTTCATTCAACGAATATAATTAGTATTCATGGCTTAACTCTATTTCCAAGGTTGGGTATTTTCGTTAGTTCCGTATACATATCATCTTTTATGGAATTAAACTGAAACGTATTTAAATGTAGCACAGTGAAATCTATTACTTTGGGCACGTACGAAATAAAAGAGAGTTCCAATCTGCCTGATTGAGTTGCCGAAACCAGTAGTACTAGCTAACCATAGTTAGATATGTATATTTCATGGGCTCATGTAATGCCCACTATGTTATTTCTGAACTCCGATTCATTGACCGGTAGAGCACTTCCGCCGTGTCATTTACGAACATTTTCTTGTTGAAAGCACAACTGTCTTTAAACCTGGTCCATACACTCATAATACACTAATGATTAGGAATGGAAAGGAACCAATATAAGCCTCAATAATATTCCTTCTGCGTCATACTTCCTGCGGCACTCTTGGGCATAAAATCAATGAATGATCACGAAAACGTTACAGGTGGGGGTTTAAAACGTGTGTATTCACTTATCCCCTGCCATTTCCATGATTGCGGTCTCGAAAATGCCTCTTATAAATTCATTCCCTTATTGCCCTGTACAGACGAGAGAATTTGCCTTCCAAGCCCACTTCCATTCTGCAAAGTTTATATACGTGTTTGCCAATTCAAACGGTTTCCTATAATAAATAAAATGAAGCCCACACCCGATGAGTTTTATGGTCGTAATAAATCGACACAGTCTCCGATTATTGCATATTTTGAACCATATAATTGATATGAAATACACAAGCACTAGCTTAACGTGTTTTTATTTGTTCATGGCAGTAATGAAGGGGAGGAGGTGTTTAACTGGATCCTGGAAGCATCCGAGGAAGCTGGTGATGATCTTGACCGGGGCAGAGTGGTATGGATTTTACGATATGTGATTCAACCCTCCGCAGATTCCAGTTGGATGAAGAAGGATCCCTTCTCTAATTTTGGCGACGAGCGCCACAAGCTCACCACACGATTGGAAATTCAAAAGGATGACATTCAAGCTGTTTTGCCGATTGCCAAGGTAAATTAGATGCTACAGTTTACGCTCATAATTATGGCTAATGGGTTTTTCTGGTCGTAGCACAATCATTTATGTTGCTTGATAACATGAGAACGATGACAAAAATGGGATCGCTTTACAGAATACATATGAACTATAAATTTTGCTCCTGTCTTAAATTTATTCCTGTGTCTACCATTCAATTTCAGAGCTGGGAAGTTGTCAACGCAGCTGTTTTAAATGGGAAGCAAGTATCAAGGCCCATGAAGATTTTCATCGTGAGTAGAGCTGGACAGGTTGCTGACGTAACGCTTCAAGCATCATGTCGCTCTTTGGATGAGAGTGTGCTCAAGGTACGTTGTGCAGTTTTCATATTTTCATTTCTCGCTGACATTCACGTACAATGCAATGTCATTCCTAGATTGCTCACGGTATATGCAGTTGCGTTTCAATATAAAATGACATGGTTGACAGTCATTTTTTATCATCGTAGTACATCCCTTCACGTTTCCCTTCTAAAATAGCTTTAAAGGACAGTCTTGTCACGTTGTTGGTTGAAATGAAACCTTTAGGCCAGCCAACGTTGGACTGGTTCTGGTGTTGTGTACTAAACCCCAAAGGAAAGGATCATCGTAGAATCAACAGCATCTATATTTGATACTAATTAGCCATCACTCATTCCTTAGAAAGAGGATGTGATTGAATTATCTCGAAAATCCTTTCCAAACACATAATGTGAAAGCACATCCTTGTTCTTTCATCCACTTTTTGTCCTTGAATCTTGTCTTGGTATTTATAAGCTGTGTTTACTTGCCTACAGTCTTTTTTTACTGTTTCCTTACTGACTGATTGGATCTGACTATTATTTTTTCTTTCGTTTCACCAGGTATCTTCTTCTTGTACATCGGTGTACGTGGATGGATCCGAAATCCGTGGTTCAACCAATGCTACCATAATTATCAAATACGGAACCTATGAGGGCGCTGCAGAGTTTACTGTGTGGATGCCAGAATTTCCACTTGACATTCAGCTTTCAGACGCTAGACTGAATCAGATCAAAGGATGGAGAGTTCCTAATGGACTAAGAGAGTATGTTGCTCCGTCTGTTTTTTTTTAGTTTCTTAACGTGTTCTTACTCGTGACCGGTGTGGATCTTGATCACGATGATGTTGATTATTTTCCCTTGGGAAGTATTTGCTTTCAATCATTCCCCTTGTGGTACTTTGATGATGATGTTACCATGTCCCATAAATGCATAAAATATATATGTACGTACCAATTTTTTGCACTGTATGCATCACTTCTTATGAGAAAGAATCCCACAGTTCTACCTGCATATCCATACCCTTTGGATACATTTGCTCAGCTTTGTAAACAAGTGAGGAGATGGAATATATTGTTAGAGCTCCTTATTCCATTATATTTGTGTAGTTGTAAGCACACAAGAGTCTGATACTCAAGATAACTGGAGAAAAAAGGAGGAGGTAGAGGAAAATTAAACCAGAAACATTTAGTCCATTCCAAAGTAATAGAAATCTGGCTGTGGGAATTGATAAACGGGATTTGCTTTCCGTTTGTGGCACAGTACCAAAAGGAGTCTTGCGAAAGAAAACAGCAGCACTGAAAAAATGCACGAGAGCTCCTTTCTCCACGTAAATAATGCATAAACGAGGAGTGCTGAGCTTATTTTGCTAGTGAAGTCACATATTTACTTCCATCAAAGCTGATATTATTTTCTTTCTGATATGATGCTACTGCTGCTGCTGTTGCTGTATTCCCAATCTCAATACCACTTTGTGTATCATATCTCCAAGTGTATGAACGCGTTCTTGCACTTACACGTGCCAAATGCGAATCTCCTTTCGAGAAAACTAGCAGTTACACTTATTTCTAGCTCTGAGAACTCCAGCACGCGAATATTATTGGTGGGGAGAAGATGGAAAAATAAGTCTCTTGGCATGTATTTATATGCAGCTTTCTCGTTTTCCTTGAGCACCACCTAAAGTAATCATATGAATAAGGATCCATGTGTGCATTCCGCAATACCCTCACCAGTAGTTAGTGGATGCGGTTATGGAGAGTTGAATAAATAAATAAATACAGTGTGGTATATTTTCTTGACAGATCTCAGGGAAAGCGTGATGTGTCAGCATTCAACAAAGTGATAGACACTCAGGGTGATCAGCCATCGAAAGATCAAGGACAACAACAGTCTACTCGCGGAACGCCCACTACTGTCAACTCAATGAGCACTTACTATGGGCCAACTGTCTCGGATGGAGAGAAAATTGTTGATGAACCATGGAAAACACATGATGATGACCTACATGGAGACACTGACGGGGATATGGATCATATTGTTGACCACTTGGAAGAGACAGATCTGGAAGATGGGGATTTGGAGGACAAGTTCCACTGCAGACCCCGCTATCAACATAGTCGGATTGATGTAAGGAAATACAATTTTGATTGTGTCTTGTTCTCCGTAAATCAATAATAACGAGTCTGGTCTGGTCTGGTACTTTTCTCCTTACAAAGACATTATTGGTGAAATTGGGTAGGTGCATAAAGAAAACTGCTTCATTTCCTCGAATCCCTGTGATTGACGTCATATTTATTGTTCATTAGGCATCCAATTTCAGAAAAGTACAATTCCTTTTCCTAAATTTAGACCCAGGTACGCGATTTATATCACCACCACCACATCTTATTGTATTTTTGTCTGTTTCCACAGGAGTAACTTTAAAATATCGCCTCTTAAACTTTTCAACCTTTCTCGTAATCATGACTTGAGAGAGAAGTGAGTGAGTGTGGTATTTTGGGAGTTGATGTGTATTTTTTAACGCTCCATTCTATACGTCGAACGCAAGATATCTCTTTTACTTTCACTTTTTTATTGCATTGGGTAGACGGCAGTGAAAACCAAGTTGTGGGCTCTGCGCCTTTGCGGAAAAAAAGATGATTACACAAAAACTTTTAATGCAATGCTCAGCAAGCAAAACTAGTATAAACGTATTTCTTATGTAATCTATGGCCGTGATATACTTATATATCTGTCTTTTTCTGCTTCAAACATATTGTGCGGCATGCTATTTCATTTCCGCATACACTTTTTTATTGTTATTCTTGCTTGAATTATTATTATCATTATTATTATTATTTCAATTGTTCTATCCACCCATGAATATGGTGTACTATATGAAAATTTTCTTTTTTTCAAAAGGAGAAAATGACATGCAGTTAAATGAAAAAGTTTTATTAGTTCTGCTGTTCCTCAATTTTATTTTTTGTGTGAGGAGGAAATTGCATTAGTTTAGTGCACAGTTCTACAGCCTCGGTGACTGCACGTAGGGCCTTTACAACACGTTATACGAGCAAATTTCCCTGGGTTGACTGCTCTTTTTCTTACTTTGTGTTGAGAGAAAGTATGATAAGTTGGGTGAAATACACACAATGTAAATAACCTTGAACAACTTCAAACCAAGTGTACTTTTATGATTATCCGAGGTGTATATATTCTCATCATCACGATCCCAATGGTTTATTCTCCACGAGATAATAATGGTTGGAGCTGGTTGGTTGTCAGCCTCAAACTTTTCTTAGCTCTTTCCCGTCAACCTTCTTCATAGTGTATGCAGCGTTGAAAGGGAACTTTGGTTGAGCTTCTTTCCAACTTTATCCACACACATTGTTCTTTTCCGCAACTTAATAATGATATTAGAAATGACCTCATGTTAATTATAATATGTCATGCTTGGTTGGTTCTGGCATAAAAGATGGGAAAGGACGTTTGAAACAAAAGGATCGTATTTTATTCGAAAGCAAACGAGAACATATGTAAAAGGTACACTCGTCCTCGTTACCTACATAATAATGGTATTGTAATGATAATTCACATTAGTTGGCAACTTTCACTGGGCTATCAGTAGAGCAGCTAGGCAGCTGGTAAGGAATTCATTAGGTTATTATTACAACAGCCAACTGCGGGTGTGGTGGTATGGTATGGAAAGATGAAATGAATTGTTTTCATTTCTGGTTATCTGGTCAAAATACATACATATTTGCTTACTGCTCGCATAGCTATATTACAACCAATGGATGCAGCCTGTTCTATGTAATCAAGTTATCATTCCGCATTTACTGCCCGTACTTCAGTTATCATTAATTTAAAAATTATATTTTGCCTCTGTCATCTGTATACAGATCTTTATTTAGTGTGGTGGGTAGCGAGTTTGTGGGCAGTTGTAAAGCTGGAGAGCTAAAGCACACGTAACAATTGTCATCTTGCAAAGATGTGTAATAGTTGAAGCAGTAGGCGGTTGTGTGCCCAGAGGGACCACACGGCTTTAGTTTTGTTATCAAACTGTAGCTGTTTGAGGACACATTATTGTAGGCAGTTTTTGGAAGGCAGCATTTGCAACAACTCGCCTTTTCCTTCTCTCCACAAGATTTATGTGAGCTGAGAAATGAAAAACAGGGAATTTGACTTTTTTTGCTTGGTAAAAGACGAGCACATGATGCAGAGAAAGGGGAAGGAACAGAGTAAAAACAGGATGCATGAGCGAACACATGGAGTTTTGAAAGTTATGAATCGTATGGAAATGGGTAAATGGTGGAAAAAAATTAAAATTTCATACGGAGGGCTTTGGGATGAGTTGTGAAAGTTGGGAGCATCACCAGTTATATAATAAGATGAGGTGAGTAGAGACAGAGAAAATATTTAAAAGCCATGATAAAGGAGGAGGAGGAGGAGGAGAATCGATAAATATATTACATGTGCATTATGTACGAGCCTCACTCACTATATTATGAATACCTATGCATGTATATGAGCGGAAACTATCAAGAGCTCTAGTTGTCGAGCTCATCGTCATCTCGTACCAGTGCAGTGGCACCACCGCCAGAACACAGTAGTACACCATGAAATACACACAGACGTGCCTGTACACTACATTAAATATGGTCCCTGTACAATTTCAAGCCGTCTTAGAGTTGAAAATCTCCAGTGGAAATTGTACGTGACAAGAAGAGGAAATGATTGGAAATGTATGAAAAAGGGAGAAAGCCAAAGTGGATTTACAATATGATGGCCTCGCTTTCTCTGTGTAGGCCTCCTAGTTTTAGTCGCCAGAGTAGTAAGTGGAGGAATCATGTTTGAATTTAGAATGCTCTCACTTTCTCTCATCATCATCATGAGCGACTTCCATAATGTTGTATCTACATATATGACTCTACAACTTTACATTTTCCGTGGACCAAGTAAATGCCGAGCGGCTGCTGCGGCTGTGGTGTTTTAAATGATGGCATGAGATAGCTTGTCACCAACGGAAACACCTATTAGCCAACACAGCCTCTCTCTCTCTTTTTCTCCTATACATATATTATCCAGGCCCTGGCCAAAAACCTAGCGGTATTTGCCACAGGCTTTATAAAAGTATAATTTTCATGGGGTTTCCACGTTTGAATAACGCATACATCTCACGCATAAAGTTCGTTTTTATGAGTTGTTTAAATCTTAAACATACAGACATAGTTGGTAGTGTGCCGGAACTTACCAAAAAGCAAACATACTTCATATCATATCATCATGGTGCTGGCTCCTTTTTCTTTTTTTTTAGGTTTGCACACTCGTTTCAAAAAATAATGTTTCATGGGAATGAACGGAAAAAGTAGAACTGACGTTTTTTGATTGATGCTCTTTTTTAGGTATACGCTCGCTTTTTGGCCCAAGATCATGACTCTGGTCGAACATCCTACTTCATCTCCAGGAAAACTTACCTGAAAGTAACGGATTTGATATCAGACTATCTACGTGTGTCAGATACACAAGTAGCTGTGATCAAAGGTGCTTCTTCCCCGGCAGTTCAAGGCACTGGCCCTGGAAGAACGGAGGTTCAAGTAAGTCAATAATTCTTGTGTACGTGGTTCCCTGTTATTTATATGTGTGTGAATCATTCTCTGCTCATACGCTTCTCTCTTTGAGTGAGAACAGGACGGAACAAAGGCTGGCATCTTTTTGATCTTGGGAGAGGATAGCGAGATCCTAATAATATGACAAACAAATGTCAGTGTAATGAAAATGAAATTGAATCGGATGTGAAAGTGATGAATGATACGAAATTATGTATAAAACAATGTGGCATGTGTAGCAATGATTGGGGCTAGGTTTGTTTGGTGAAGCCTTTGTGCGAAATCTTTATAGCATTATTTTGTTCAAACCCATGTACAGTAAAAACCATTCCGGTAGCGTTTCCAAACGTGACATATTATTTTACACCAACGATTTTTAACCGAGTTCGCTGTTATTTAACGAGCAACAGCTCCAAGCAATAATGGAAATGAAAGGTTTTGCATTTTGCGTCACTTTATCTTTGATTGTTGCCTCACGCTGTTCCAAGCATTATGTACAGAGGGTTTCATGGGCACTGACATGCCCTGGCCTATCATAATTTCAAGTTGCCCCAAAACAGATTTCGACTTATCTTTAGCACCATTTTAATCTGCATGGAAATGTCGCTATGAATTGACGGAGTTTCATTATATATAAATAAATCTATTTTAAGTCGCACTAGAAAATGATAAAGCAGGAAGTGTGCACTGATAAATCTGGTGTATTTCCTGCCTTCCGCAGACCTACGTTTGGATTTACGCTTTGAATTGTAAATGATTTTTTCCCGTAGGTGGTATCCCCAGTGACAGGGAGGGTTTTGGGTACACGAGAAGTCCGGGTTGTCAACGAGAAAGTGTCCCTGGTTGCAATGAAAGTTCAAGTGATCTCCGGTGTTCAACTGTCGCTCTTCCCGGATACTGACTCAGATAATGAGTTTGTGGCAGAGACAGCAATCACATCCAAATTATCTGCCAAGTACCAGGTAAAAGAAGTTTCCTTTTTTGGTCGGTTCTATTCCACCTAATTCCTTCCTTCCATCACTTCACTCTAGCAAATACTTCTTTTAGTGTTCTATTCCGTCTGCTTGTGTGCACCTTTAATTGAGCTCAGAGAGCAGAACACTTTTTATCAATTTTCGTCCCTCTGGTTGGGCTTGCAATAAAGTTACGATAACTTTTCGTGTTTGTTTACATTAGGAGGCACTTCTCGACATTAGTCTTCGTTTCTCTGATGGATCCTGGGTTAAACTTGATGAGATCGAGCGGGACAACTACATCCTAGCAGTAGGAAGTCTGGAGCCTACCGTGGTGGAGCTGCCTCCAATCCAAAATTCCAAGTATCCTCGTATCATAGCTGTGAGCGAAGGCAGTGGTCCCATCATGAGGTGAGATGTGCTTTCCATTTTCCCAAATAGGCAGAATATGTTTTGCTTGACATGAGCGCACGTGACATGGTGTGTTATTTTTCTGACTGTTTTCTCAATTTTTCAGAGTCTCCCTTGAGCTGAGTGATCAATGCCACAGACAAAATTCAGTTCCGTTGGCAATGTCCGTAGCTCAAGTGGAAGTGAATTTCACGACAAGCACAAGTCGGTCTGAGTTTACTCAAAATGACAGTAACTTGGGCACATCCAACACAAAACATTCTTTCAGAAAGACAGGACGTGGAAACAAAGAGCGGAATGGAAGTGGCAAGAAAGATCTCTCTGCAATGTCGGGTGTTTTCCGAGGTGGTTCAGGGAACACACTTCATCATACACACACAGATATTGCGGGGATCCTCTTGAAAGATGACAGCAGCAAAGCATCAATGCCATCCCAACACCTCGGTCCTATCAGTGTGGGCTTCCTTCCAGATAAGGGCTGGTCATTTGCAGCACACAACACCCCACTCGAAATCGCAATGTATGTGCTGCTGGGAGTATTTAGTGTGGCGATTCTCGTGTTCGTTGCCTCCTGCTTTGTTTATGCCTCACGCGTCAAAAAGAGGGAAACACCACCTGACGATTTTGCACTCGGGATGAAGATGGAACAAAACCCAATGCTGGGAAGATTTGGAGCTCCTCCAGCTGGTTGCACCACCAACGCTCACGATTGGGTGTGGCTTGGCCGTGCCTCCTTAGCACTTCATCCATCAATGGAGAGCAACAGAAACACGGCAGCAAGTCGGGGAAAGCCCAATTACGAGGCAGTGGGCAGACAACAACTGTCAAACAACCCCATAAGAATCATAGCTAATCCTAGCTTCGAAACACAACAGTCACAATTGGCACAAACAACAAACAGTCAACTGTCATTGTCATCACCGCACTCACAAATTACAAGTCTTCATGGCTCCCCAGCGGGTCCCCAACCACAAATGTGTGTACAACAACCTGGAAGCTCTCGCCAGTTTGGGCGAAGCCCAGGCACTGCACCACCAGAGGCACCTGGCTTCTTATCCACGCCGCCACCTCGTCCACCCAAAAACATTTCCACACCCCCAATTGACACCACAACATTCTCCATCAAACAGCAAGCAGTCGGGGCTGCTGTGGCGAGCAGTAGCGGAAGCAGCAGCAAGCCGGGGTCACCCCCGAGCGCTGTGGCTAGTTCCAGCTCGACAACTTCCTCGGTGCACACACCAGGTGCGACAGTGCTAGACGCACCAGATTACAGACCTCCGATTCCTCCTCACAGAAATATTTCAACTGGACATCACAATGACTCACATGGACTATCATCATCATCGAAGAAAATGGGAGGACAGTCTAATTCAAGCTCCTCCTCATCATCTCCTCCTTCCTCAGCCCAGCAGGCGTATAGTCCGAATAGTTTTAACATAAATAATTATAGAAACAGCAAATCAGCAAAGAGTAATGGAAATAGCAGCAACAGTAATAACAATCACAGTCGGAAGGATGGGGTGGATGTGTTGCCATCACCCTCCATGATTGAATTTCCTGAAACTAGTCATCAAAACAAGCAGTCGTCACTCACTACCTTGACCTCTGCTGCAGACGGGGGCGTAGCTGGAGCAAGCAGCTCGGCTGTCGTAAGTAGACGAGATCGGGATCAACAATATCACCCACCACTCGACCCGAAAAGGCCAGCAAACATTGTTGGTAATCCAATGTGCTATATTGATGAGGAATGTGAGGATGATGATGACAATGACGAAGAGGATTTGGAACGGCCTTTGACTGTTGCAGTGGCAGCGGCCGCTGCTGCCCGACAAAATCATCAAAAATACAACAGAAACCCGGGGAGTGAGCCCAACAACGGGTCGTCGTCGAATACTTCCTCATCCTCAAGACATAGAGCGAATAGCAACAGCAGCAATCACAAACTCGACATGGATTATGACCAACTAATGGAATATTTTGACAGTTTAAAGGAGACGGAGGCTTAAACAGTATACCTATTTCGCGTATGTTTTAGCACATCAAGTTTGTGTATTACATAAATTACAACTTTTGATTTCTTCTAATCAATCAAGTTTCAATACACAAACATCTTACTCTGTTCAAAATATATCTGGCTGCATTTTCACATGAATTCATATATTCGGGCGATGAGCTCATCGCATAAAAAAACGTATGACTGCTTTCCATTCTGGAAACATTGTATTAAAAGAGTCTGGACACGAGATATTGTAGGCTTCAAAAAAATAGTGCACACATGAATGACATTTCAGAATACTTAACGTGTACTTATCACGTAGATCCGTTTTGTTTCCATTGCAAAAAAAATACGGGAGTTAAATAATAGAAATGAAATTACATTGATTCGTAGTACCTCATCCCTCATCTCATGGATTATTGATATGAATACGGATTCTAAATATCCGAAAGTAATGATGCTTCTTGCTAAATTTAGCATGTAATAATATGTTGTCGAGTCCATTTTTATTAACGCGTTCGCAGCTAACAATAATATCACATCACAAAACCAATATGAAATGCACGCGAGTTTATCACATCAAACTAGTAGCCATTGACTTCCGTTTTGGAGTAGTTTCAGTATCTTATTATGCTGCCCATTTTCTAATTGTGCATGTTTAGAAATAGAGCAATATATTTATTTTTACAGTGTTTCCGCGTTACTACACCACCATGTTTTACATAAATTATGAATTATACTATGTAGTAATATTTAATAATACCATACCACATGTTCAAATCACAGCATGATATGATGATGTTATCTGTTTTACAAATTTGCACGCAACTTAATCGTATCTAGTTCATATATAATGTTAAAGCTAGTTCATGCAAACATGCATAAATGTTATAGGCGTGCCATTATCGTTGCAAAAATGGGTTCTTAAGTTTATGAAATGGATTGAGTAACTCTGGGATGAAAGTATTAGCATCTTATATTATGGCTTGTTACTACTACAAACAACTAGTATGTGTACTTAAAAATATCCATTACAAATTTGCAACCTGTGCTACAAACCTAGATTCTTCGAGACTTGAAAAGTTGCTTAAAATACAACTGTTTACGGGAAACGATATTATGTATATCAATTAAGGCACAGACATAGAAGTTGTTACAATATTTTTTCCAGACCAGTAAAAATATAAAAGAAAAAACAATTACAAACGGAGTTGATATATCCATGGGATAGGATGTTGCTAGCTTGCTTATACAACTGTTTAATGGGTTCAATGACGGTTATCATCACAAGAAGCAAGTCAGTTAGTTAGTTACTGCTGCAATAAAACACGAATACAGATTTATTACTTTTTACCGGTAGAAGAATATTATGTAAAATTGTAATGTGTGAGCTGGATCCATTATGTACATAAAAATGATCAATTATCATCATCATCACCAAGAGGGATTGCTTGTACTGACTGCACCGGTTAGACAAATGAGTGTTTGTAGAAAACTATATTAGCATCACAGTAATGCACCAAAATGCGCTTTTATGTTATTAGTGTTGAAGTGGTGAAAGCCATATATACAGATACATATATTATACTATATAAGTTAATGAAAACTAAAGATCTCAATCGTCAATCATTATTCACCTTTAAGAAGAAATATTATTTGTTTTTACTTTTCGCATATCTTACATTAATTACGTATGTTAAGTTGACTGCCATATATGTAACTCATATCTAGTGTAACTTACAATTAGTTAGTTATTGTGGGCAGTTGTTTTTTGTTTGTTGTCACGAAACTAATGATGACAAGTTACGGTGTGAATATACTAAAAATTTTGCCATAATGAAATCAGTCACCTTGATAATCAAACCCGTTGTGTATGAGTTTTATAACTTTTAAAATACATGTATTATAATTCATAACCAAAAAGCTTTATTTATATTTATAGTTAGTGGTTCAGTGTTGTGTACAAACCTTTTTCGTTGAATGTATTTATTATTGTGGGGAAAATGGTGCAGACTTTTACTTGTCATCATCACTTGGAAGATTGTGATTTTTGTTATTAGTAATCTGAGATTGCTTGTCTGTTCAATAAGTTTATGTGCCAGTTCCCAAAAAAAACCAACTTCGGATTTTTAAAAAACTATCCACTGTATGTATTAGTGGGATAGATTGCAATCAAATACAAATAGTCAGTACACATCGTTTAGAGTTCAATGTATATGTATTTATGTAATCAAACCGTTTTGACGTCACTGGTTTATTAAACTGCGTAGATTATGACTTCCATAAAAATCAATCAGCACCACTACAACTGATCATCTCTTGACTTGACCATAAATGCACTATAAATACACCAAAATGTTTCCATAAAAATGCGCACTGCACGCCAAACATTATGTACTTTTCGCACGTATATTGTAATAAACTTAATATAACCAATTATATTGTATGTACCTCAGAAGTAAGCTTTCATATACAACTGGAAGTAGAAGACTCCAAAAACATTTCAAGCATACGTAGACGAGAAAGAGGCAAGCTGTAAGTAATGTGCGCTTATCGATTCAAATTAAAGTTGTGGAAGCGTTGAGAGTAGCTTATAAACTGAAATTCCAGCCGCACAAAACAGAGGAATAATCGTAGTGTCACAGTTTAAAACGGACATAGATATATAATAGTTGTAATGCAATAATTATCAGTATGGAGTTTTAAAGTGCGTGTTTGTCACCATCAGCATAACAATGTACTTAACTTGTAGTTATTTTCAATTGCCGGTCATTACTTGGGAGATAAATTGTATTTTACAGAAAAAATGTTACACTATCCCACAATCAAATAACAAAGATGCCAAGATCATGAATGAAGACACAATGCATGCAGCATGTCGTAGCTGCGAAACAAAATGCATTGCAAACAAACTACGGTTGTGAAACTGAATTGGTTCAATTAATCCCTTCAAATTATACATACTAAAAAGAAAACTTTTTTTTTACAACCTGAACATTTTACAAAATTATTTTTAAAGTTTGCTTGATTTTTGCTCTCACTCACTATCACATTTCCCTAAATCATTAGAGAATTCGATTGGCATCTGCAGCAAACACAATCAATTGTAAACATTCCCAAAATAATTTCAACCCCTTCCCCTTCATAAACTGAGGCACACGCGACATTGAAAAACTAATATTTTTTTCTTTCCTTTTTCGCTTCATTTATCTTGGTTTTGAACATTCACAAGTAAATCATGACGACACATATTCATTGACTTGCAGTACGGATTCTTTCACCTAGCCGAATGAAAATGCCTGATTTATGCTAAATATTGTCATTATACAGTTTAATACAAGAACGGTAAGCAATTTAGTGTCCTCGGTAGGTACAACTCACTTCTTACATTTCCTACTCTGCATTTGATAACTATAGTATAATATATTGTTTCCGGGTACTACGTAAAATATTTAGGCACTGCAGTTGAGGTGCTAAAAAATGAATGAATACTGTATTATGAATGAATAAAAAAAATCTATGTTTGACTAATTTTCTTTTGGAAAAAGGCTATTATACCATGTTTTTAATAAATTACTTGACTTATCTATAACTATTCTAGAGCGTACTTACTCGATGTGTAACTAACAAACTATGATGTAGAGAACTGTTGTACATTTTTCAAAAAGTGTAACTTTAATTTGTAATTTAGATGCTAACTTAAAACGAATTGAATGAGCGCGTAAATGCTAGTACTACAGTAATGTACTTATGAAACAACAGCAAATTACCTATGTATCGTATTGATTGTTGTTCTGTGACAGAAACCTTTTGGCTGTCATTAAATACAGTAATAATTTATATGTACTGTAAGGACATATATAATAACTTATGGCATTTGGTAACTTGAATATATCAAATCGTGGGAGTCAAAAAACTTGTAGAAATTCACATGAAATTACTAATACCCAAACAACAGATGAGAAAGTTGTCTTACCGCGAGACAACTTAAGGAATATGTGAACTACTGTACTGTATCAACTTAATGTGTATGGTATCATATATTATAGTTAATAACTGATTGTATGTGGAAGTAAAAAGCTCTTGTGGCCATAGAAGTGAGAAAATATAATAAAAGTTTGCCAGAAATGAAATACGATGTCTTGTTGTGGATTTAATTTCACCATATTCATGCATAAAACTTGGCAAATTTCCTTAAATGGCATAATTCCTCATTTTTCTGCAACACCAAGTAGGGCAATAGAAACTAAAGTAGTTGGTGCATTTTTCATGCTAATGAAGCTATTCCTGTGTGTTGTTCTTTTCCCAGTTAAGAAGGAGAAAGTGAAGATGCGCGTTATTCCTTTGCTTTGCTACTTTGCAAAATAAAATCCCGATTTTTGTTTACTGAAAATGCTAATGGTATATGCTAATCGTGGAATAAATTGCATAGAACTGGAAATTTTGGAAGTAATACTCTGGAAGAAACATTTATTATATCATCTTAACCTCTGGTTTTACAGTCAACTAGGGTCACTCACAGTTATTAAGAAACACGTTATAGTTGTAAGTGTAAGCATCTCTGCTGTAGTATATCATCTATAACTTAACTCTGTTCTTTTGGACTTGGAGCAGCAACACCCATTATTAATTCAGCATGAATTTCCTCCTCAGTTGATAATCGATATACGTAAAACTGGAATATTATGATTTAAAGTCAATTCCAAGTTGAGAGTATTGCATACACACACACAAAAAAAAAGTATCCTAATGTACACATGAGATGTACCCTTGTTCTACATCCATATTTTTCATAATATAATATATATATTTAATGTACAATTACAATAGTATTGTTTTTACTTAAACACTCGACTCTCGAGTGGCATTCAATGATTTACCGAGTACGTAACTTAATTACTGATATGAGTTGGCTACGTTGTCTACCGCATCGTGTCAGTAGACTTTATTACAATTATCTGAACGCTATACGTATAATTTATTATTACTGACTTATTTTTCTTGCGACATCATAATTATTCATATACTCGTCGTTTCTCTCTTTTTTGTAAATACGTACGTTTCTAAAGGTTGGCGCTAATTATTTTAAAGAAATGATCGTATCATAATAGTATTTATTAATTAGTAAACAATATTGTATTGGAGGAATGTTTGGCATTATTAAATCTCAACAGTGGTAATTTGTTTAGTAGGTTAC
>JAQGAP010000152.1:0-58352 GCA_034697805.1 Orchesella bifasciata
ACAGATTGCCCTTCAAATCACTTCCAAGTCAATTGGTGTCGCCACCGGAAAGAGTGTTGTCAAATTCTGAAGTAGATACGTGTGTAGTTTCAATTAATAAGTTATTAAGTAACAAAGCAATTGTAAAGGTAAAAGCAGCTCCAGGTCAATTTATTTCACCGATATTTACAGTTCCAAAGAGAGACGGAACACACAGACTTATTCTAAATCTTAAGAGGCTAAATGAATACTTAGATTGTCCACATTTTAAACTTGAAGATTATCGTACGGTAAAAAGAATAATATTTCCAAACAGTTGGATGGCAAAGATAGATTTGGAGGATGCATACCATTTAATACCAATTCATAAGAATCACAGAAAGTTTTTACGTTTTAAGTTTATGGGAGATATTTATCAGTACACATGTCTCCCGTTTGGCTTGTGTACTGCGCCTAGAATTTTTACAAAAATCATGAGACCCGTGGTAGCAAAGCTGAGATCACTAGGATTGTTGTCTAATGTCTATCTTGATGATTTGTTATTAATAGGTTTGACAAATGAACTCTGTCAGCAAAATGTTTTTGCCACTACAACACTTCTACGTCAGTTGGGTTTGCGAATTAATATCAAAAAGTCTTTACTCACTCCCGTTCAAACAATTGAGTACTTAGGATTTGTTTATGATTCAATTTCTATGAGATTAACTTTAGCAGATGACAAGAAGCAGCGTATTTATGCTGCAACAACAAATGCCTTGAGGCTTGGTTGTATGAAAATTTTAGATGCTGCTAAATTAATAGGAACACTTGTGTCAGCATCCCCAGCTATCAATTATTCCATGCTATATACTCGCGTGTTGGAATTAGATAAATTTAGGGCCTTGCTTCGTTCTGGTTCCTACATAGGATTGGTTACCTTTAGTTCGCATTCCATAATGGAACTCAAATGGTGGAAATCGAAAGTTTTAGGTAGTTTTATGCCAATACAAAATGATGATTATGATTATGAAATCGAGACAGACGCGTCACGAACTGGTTGGGGTGCTCACTCCAACGGTACAACTACTCGTGGGTTTTGGTCATTGAAGGAATCAATTTTTCACATAAACGTGTTAGAATTAATTGCAGTTCAAAATGGGTTAAAAAGTTTACTTGGTAACATATCAAATTGTCAGGTTTTAGTTCGAGTTGATAGTACTACAGCTCTTTCATACATAAATCGACTAGGTGGTTGTAGGTCATGGAACTGTCTTAGGCAGGCAAAGGAGATTTGGGCTTGGGCGGAGTCTAAGCAAGTATTTCTTTTTGCAACGTACATAAATACGAAAGATAATGTTCGTGCTGATAAAGCTTCTAGAGTAAAGATTGATGAAAATGATTTTTCGTTAGGTGATGAATAATACCAGAAAATTACACATTGTTTTTATGAGCCCATAATTGATCTGTTTGCAAGCAGTGTCACAACAAAATGCATTAGATTTTGTTCTTGGTTTCCTGATGTAGGTTGTGAAGTAGTTGATGCTTTCAGTTTTAAATGGCCAGACGGTTTTTACGCATTTCCGCCATTCTCTCTTATAGATAGATTGTTAGCAAAAATACGACATGAGGAATGCGAAGGAATTTTGGTAGTTCCGTACTGGACTGCACAATCATGGTATCCTATTTTTCAAGCAATGAGCACCTCATCTCCACTTGCCCTGGATCGTAATAATTTTAGACTGATTTGTCCTTATAGACACGAGCTTCATCCACTATCAAGGACGCTTTCACTTCGAGTGGCAATTGTTTCGGGCAAAATTTGGAAGTATCGAGTGGCGCATTGAAGATTCTGCAAGCATCATGTAGTAACTCAACTTGGAAACAATATAGTAATATATTTAAACAATGGCAAGAGTATATTAGTTTACAACAAGTAAAATTACCTGTAAAAATAGAAACTGTTATTGAATTTCTATATAAACTTTATGATAAGGGAAGAGGATACTCAAGTATAAATACGGCGAGATCCGCACTTTCTATTTTGTTAGGAAAGATTGATAGTTGTTTGGTAGGTAATCACCCATTAGTTAATCGCTTTATGAAGGGTGTAGGGAGGCTTTGCCCTCCCAAAAGCAGGTATAGTTTGGTGTGGGACACATCTAATGTACTGACTGTTTTGAGTAATTGGGGGTGTAATGAGACTCTGAATCTGAATTTACTTTCTAAGAAATTAGCAGCACTTTTGGCTCTTTATACGGCTCAGCGAGTTCAAACCTTAGCTGCTATCAAACGTAATGAAATACATTTTAGTGCAAATAGGGTTGAAATTATTATTACTGCAAGGTTGAAGACAAGTAAACCTGGTCAAACTCACGTAATCAGTTTTGGCGAATATCATGATAAGAAGTTATGTGTTATTGCCTGCCTTAAACGCTACCTTGAGGTTACGCAGCAGGTTTCAATAAACGAAACTCTATTTGTGAGTTCCAAAGTTCCCTATAAACCGGTCACTTCACAAACAATTGGTAATTGGTTAAGAAATGTCTTAATTACTGCGGGTATAGATACAGATGTGTTTAAATCCCATAGCTTTAGACATGCGTCCGCTTCTAAGGCTTTAAAAGAAGGTGTACATATTGATGAAATCTATAAGTCTGCTGGTTGGTCAGAGGGATCGCGAGTGTTTGCGACCTTCTATAGTCGTCCTATTATAACGTCTAATGAATTTATGAACCGCTTGTTAAGTTCTTGTAAGAATTAAATTATTAACAATTGTGTTTTTTGCTGTATTAATGACGAATAAACTTACGTTTTTGTGTAAATGTATTATGTCGTTTGCTTAACCTTTGTGGTTTTGAATATCTACATCATACTGTGATACTCGATGGTAGAATATACCGAAATATTAATTGGAAATTATCTGAGCAGCGTCCGTAGGACGCTGCGATAGATAATTTAGATTATATGAGGTATAGAATACCTGAGAGTATCACAGTCCCACCCCATTTAACCCACCCTGTTTTTTAGGTCAAGCAACTCCAAAATATTTTCTCTTTGGACTATGAGGAGATCTGGTGAATCGGGCACCCATATCAAGATGAAGTAAACCACGAGGAAAGTGTTTTTGTTTTTTGTGGTTTTTTGGCTTGTAATGGACGGCATTGGCTACTGAAGTAGGGCTAACTACATCATACTGTGATACTCTCAGGTATTCTATACCTCATATAATCTAAATTATCTATCGCAGCGTCCTACGGACGCTGCTCAGATAATTTCCAATTTTATCTCTTTCCAATCAAATGGCAACAGTATAGATAGTATAACCTGTTCTGCTATAGAAATACGTGTAAAAGTTTCTGCAACAGATTCAAAATATAATAATCGTGTCGCAGTCTAATTTATGTATCTACATAAAATTGACCAGTTGCAACAAACACGAAAAACTGTCACGATTCCTTAAGTAAAAAATGAAAAATTCTGTCTAACCCTCATCTATCAACCGCGAAGACTTTAAACCGACGCATGTACTACATGTAGCACATGATACCCTTAAGATGTGAGAGGTAATGTAATGTGGAGGAAACAGGAAATCCGAGAGGAATCTGTGTGAAACTATTCGTTTTATTCATCATCCACATATATGTATAAAATATTCATACATTCATCAGACTTTCTCCAAAGTATAGGCTCATCCATAATATGTATGATGATGAACAACGGAAAAGCATGAAAGAATAAAAAGAAGCGAAGGGAATTTCGGGACAAAGTCTAAGCCTTTTTTTATTCTTTGGAGTTGCTGGTCTGGTTGTAGTGGATGGGATTCATAAATCAAACTATTTTTCCCTGTCAAAATCATGCATTTTATCGCTCATTTGATGCACTTCGATCCTTCACTTTTTGGTTCGTTTCCTGTGGGAGATTTTTACCCCTATCCCTCTTTCTCCTTGCTGAGTTTTCCACATGCTTCTCAAATATATGAATAAATCCGCCTTTTCACAATTCCTTCCCATTCACTAAAAAAGATCTTGCAAACTGAAATCTTGTTATTTAACCAACTTTCATACACACTGCCACTCATATAATATCATTCACAGTATCTGGGCTAAGGATAAAGCTTACTTATAATACTGGATGAAAACGGAGTAGTTCACTATTCGTATATTGTTTTTGAGCCAAGTGTATGCAGAGATTTACAAAAAGACTCACACACTCACAGAGTACATGAAAACAAAGATGTATGAAAGAATGGAAGCGTCTTTTCTGAAAGTATTTTCTCATGTTTTTACACTTTACAGTCGGTTTACTCAACGTTTTGAATGGCAGATATTAAAAGGTGATGAGAGCAACGTAATCGTTAGTTTTATTGAGCATAACTCAATAATTTTGAATAGGACGAATTGATTTGTTTACAGGAGCTGCAATCGAATTCCTTTTTGTTTAAAAAAACTTCAGTTTAATCGTTAAAATATGAAAAGGAATATTATGCAAAAAAATGTCTAGAGTACTTTATTCATTGTCTTTTTTGGTGTCACACGCACAACTGAAAGGGAGAATTAATAAGATGAAATTAAATCTCACTGAAGGATTGACAGGTAAAATGACGGAAATAACTGCTGAAAGTGAAACTGGTGAGGAAAGAATACAACTAACAAATTAAGTAGCTTGTCTTACAGTTAGGGAAGGTTTGTCGTCTTATTCACAGTGAATCAAACTTAGCGATGACGTTGAATGATATGGCGGCTTGAAGTCAGCTTCCTCATTCTTTACAACTTCAAGTCCAAAAAATAAAAGTCGTGATGAAATTTTCCTCTGTGTTTCCGTTTTCAAAGATTTTTTATTGTTCATATATTTCATTTGTAATATGCATAAAAGGATAATGAGACAGAATAATTGCCAGCTATAAGGCTTTCTTTTTACTTTTACCATCAAATGAAGCTATGTATTTGACTGGGAATGAGTCATCATTTTTATTACCATTACCTTTGTTTGTTGTATACTAATTGTGATATGATAATTATTTTATGCTTTTAAAACTCCAAATATTTTCCCCGAAATAACCTTCAAAGCATGTTGATTCTACAATAAGTTTTGTGTAACATTGTGTACACAAAACATTCATATAACCCAACTGCCAGTTTTTCATTTTGATGTAAAAATACATTTTAAGTATCATTAAGGATCTGTCATCAGTTGTAACTTCTAGGCTTCTGCACTCTTCCTCCCTCAAATACATTATTTGTCTTGTTGAATCTCTGAAGAACTTGGGAGTCAGCTAGTTTGGGAGAAAAGCAATTTCAACCATAGTTTTTACGTAAATGATGGAGACATATATATGTACGCAGGCATTTTTCAAGTTTTCAAAGTCAGTAATTATGAGAAAAAGGAAAAGTCAAGTTGTAATGAATCTTTTTAGCTCGTTTAAACTTTCTATCCTAATTCCAAAAAGAACTTCGTAAATGTTATGTACGCTAGCAATAATACCAAAAAGCATTTAGGACATCAGCATCAGCCTCATTCGGAATAGTAGTGGATGGCAAAAGAGGTCCAAAGTTTTCTTGAAATAAAAGTTACATACTTAATTGATTACTGAAAGGTAATTAAGAGCTTAAGCATATAGCACAAGTTTGGTTTGGTGTCACCTGAAATGAAACTGAAACTTATTTAGTGAGTTGTACAACTGCAGCGTGTTGGTTGAATAATTCTACTTTGAAAAAAAATGAATCAGCTAAAATAGCCGCGATTCATTTATTGTTAATAGTTCAGTTAAATTGACTAAATGTTGTAGCTAGTTAGTATTCATGTATGCATGTTACAGTGTCAGCACGGGGAAAGATCTGCCAAAAATAAGTACATCCCTGAGAAACATGTACAGAATCAAAAGTTGTTTGTAATATCCACGTAATAATAGGAAGACGAAAAGACAAGTAAAAGTGAAGGGTTGACACGACGTGCTCAAGTGCCCCTGTTTGTAAGCGAAAAGTTGTTGAGAATAATACTTGTGCTGTGCATGCATGTGAACTACTTGTCCACAATAGCTATTCTAAATACTTTGCCTGCTTTCACTTCTACCATTTTGCCGTTCCTTTACCACGTTCGACTGAGGTTTCCGCTTATCATTTCTCCTTCTCTTCAACTCCCTTTGCTAGTCCCTCAAAAATTTGAGATGTTTAGACACTTCCCCGCTGGTGAAACCGCATTCAGATCTATATCGAGATGTATGTATTTGTACAAGTTGATTCCACCCTCCGAGAATTAATTGAAGGTGAATCCAACCAAAGGATGAATGAACATGCGAAGTGCAGGACATCAGTCGTGAGTGTAACAAAATTCAACACTGTGCTCCTGCATTCAGCAATACAAGTGGCTCTCGATGTGAAGTGTTCCAGAGAGTTGCATAGCACTTGAGTCCTCCAAAAGCCAAGGAGCTTTCTCTTCCTTCTGCTTATCCAAACCACTTAAAGTATCTTGTTATGGGAAAACTATTATTCTGATGCTGTGTTGGCAGTATGGATTCAGAGCTATAAAAGTAGAGGTGCATTAATTATGACTCACAACTTTGCAGTGATGCTTTTATCATTGTTGCTGCTTCGACTGATCCCAACTGTGACTCCCTTGTCCTTTACTTTCAGTACAAACAGGTTGTTCGATGCTTGTTTAAATTGGATATTTTTCAGAATATTGCATGCAACTCCGCTTGTTGTGTTGAGATAACAGTTTGAACACAGGACGAATCATAATAATCATTCTTGAAAGGGTACAGGGTACATGTCTTGAGTTGCCCCCTCAATCGATATACGCACATCCAAAACGCTGAAGTAGCTAGATTCATTGTAAGTTCCGTGTATCTTGTTTGATAGATTTACAATATCAGTCAAATTTGAAAACAAGATTAACTAGATTTTTAATTATTGTCATCATTTTAGTTCGGACATATCTTGTCAATATGATGGAACTGATGACTCCTCTATATAGCTTGCTCCACAGACTGCGTATGACTTACCCTAAAAAGCTATATGTTTAATTCGCTGGCGATGAGTTTGAAAAATGAAGAGCATTATGAGAATAAAAGTTTCCATTAGCCTCGTTTCCTGTCGTCGATCTGTCGGGCGAAATGAGGAAGAGCAATGTTGCGTTCCCCTCAAATCATGGAGCTTTTGCTGCTTTCCTACATTTATCAGAATCAGAAAAATACTGCAAAGTACTGCACCGTTGTCCCCTGTCATTGTATCTATTTCGCTTCGGTGTATTTTAGTAAAGCAGTGCAAATCAAACAGACAATTGGCAATGAACGTAATACCCATAATCAAGATGTTTTTTTTTCGATCTCAATTTCTCTCTATATTTAAGTATAAAGTATGTATACGGTCTACAGATTGCAGTTTGGAATTATTACAGCGTGTTGAACAGAGGTCAACTAAATGATCACGGCCACAAAATGTAAAAACTTTTATGATACTTGTAGCTTTCGTCTTCGATGACAAGATTGTCCGCTATAAAAGTAAAGAGGAAGATAAGGCGCAGCACTAAAATACAGGTTTCATTTGCAATGGAAGAAACATCAAAGTGTAGCGTTTACGCTCCCAGATCATCATCAGTAAAAGTTGACAACAAGTTCTCTGAAAGGAATCGCGGAAAATACTGCTTTGTGTTCGAGTTTAAATCGTTTTGTTTGCGGAAAATACTTTTCTTTATCTCGCCATTTAGTACTCAGCAGTTCTTTACATCGCATCGTTCCTTAACAAGGAAAAAAACTCAAACCCACCTTGCATTTTACTAGAAGCCGTAAGGTTACCATCATTTCTTTAAACGAAAAAATAAAAACTTGCCTCTTCCACACCACAACTGTTCAACAGTTCTATTTTTGTGCTGAACAAGGGAGAAACTGGCGTTAACAACAAGAGCAAAAATACTTCAATTTAATTTTATGTTAAGTTTGTGAAATTGTTAGAGTTTAAGAAGTAACAAGTACAATGCAACTTTTGTAGCGAAACAAGCAACCAAGTCACCTCAAAAGTTGGTGTAAGCGGTGAGCCAATTTTTGGGATTTGAATAGAGAACGTAAAAGGGTACGAGCATCTCCTTGATAATCTCGAAATGTACATCTGTAAGGATTATATTATAACATAAAAATGTTCACCTGTATCAGTGTAAAGTCTGCTCCACCACCAGAGGCAATATGTTGTAATGTGTCAGCATCATCTTCAGCTCCCAAGATGAGGTGTTGATGTAACAGTTGTAGGCTGGGCAAGATGTCGTTATAATAACAATGCAACGTGAAACTATCTGGAGGAGATATGCAGAGTTGGTGGAAATCTGTTGGCAGCGACAATAGAGATCAAAGTGCTTCGTTTATCTTTCCATGCTAGCAAAATGCTATGCTCTATAAGATGTAATCTCACTGCTGAGCAGTGAGTGTGCACGACATGGACCATTTTAAGGAAAGAATACTAAATAGGCATGTACGTTACGGTTCATAATGTTCATGGGGAAGAAGCAGATAGGTATTCGCATTTGCCAAGGGACATGTGTACAACTTATTTGCCTATGGCAGCGTAGAAACCTAGGAAGGCATTTACTATTCCAACTTGCTCTCACATTCTTCCATTGCTAATCATTCACTTAAGTACAATACAATATATATATGGAAGCCCTTCCAAGAAATCTTATTTCAACTGGTGAATACATACGTGTAAGTTTTTATACAACCCTCGCTCTCCTCCTTTCCAATCTAAGCGGCAGACATTTGGCGTGAGTTTCCTCACTCAAGGATGCTCTTAGTTTGTGTAACTGGAGCCTCGAGGCCAAAAATGAAAGAGGAGCCATTCAAAACTGAACCTTGTTAAGTGAGGGAGAGAGACACAAAACCAATAGATATCAAAGATGAGAGGATGGCAGTAATAAATTTTCGTTTTGGGTCAACATGTGATTTCCACCACAAATTTCATTTCCCCACGTCCTTTTTATCTCTCCACCACAGTAAAAGAGTATCAGTACCCATTCCACATCAATGCGCTCGACCATCTTATTCTAACCTGACAATTGTGTTCCTCAAGGACGAGCAATGTATTTTGCGGTCTATTATGCTGTAAAGAGGAGCGCGAACAAGAGGAAGATACGATCACGCTAAAACTTTGGATGCCCTTTTGTGGTGGTCGCTCCAGAGCCAATTCTGAGGCAGACAACGAGGGGAAAGGAAGCCAGTCATTCTGCTGTATTCCCCATTTTGGCTTTGTCAAATAATATCATTATGTATCTTCAGATTGTCACAAACCACCTGCATAAAAGCGTGAAGAAATACGGAAGACGTGCTGTAATAAATATAAAAGGCACAATTGTTGGAAACGCTGTGAGGAGAAAATTGTCACTCATCTAATCCGGCTCCCTTTAACATCATCTTATATTATTTACCAGTCCCTCTCCTTCTCCTATTCAACGGGAATGTATGGACATTTGGAGTGGATGTGAAAACATTAAGTTCATTCAAGCTCTGCTCTCCACTCCGTGTCAGGGAACTGTGCCATTTCTTATCTTCATCGTTATTTGTTATCCATCGTTCTCCAAAAGGTAAATGGCTACAATCACATCACACTTTCATATCTTGGAAAATGGAGAAAATTTATAACATGCACATCTTCCAGCAGCCAAGAAGTTGGAAATTTGTTGGTAAAAGTAAGCCTTTATCATCTACGCGAAATGAATCCTTTTCAATCATACATCCCATGTTTGCTTCGCTTTTAAACCAGACAGAATGGAGAAAGCGAAATAAACAAACAGATATGGCTGCACATATTAAGAATTTAGTATTTCGGGTTTGACAGCTACGTGACTGATATTGTTCACTCCGTTTCCAGGATCTCCCTGCTGAAGATCAGTGTTTCTCTAATTTATACGAGTCGACACTGGCAAAGTGTACCGTTTTTAGTTGGACAGACCACCTGACAAATTGATTTATTAACTGTAAACCAAAATAGTACACGGCTCGGCCTCTTGATTCTAATCTCTCCATCGCTTTCCAAACAACTGCCACTTTCCTCCTACCTTCATGATCCATATCGTTGGATTTGTTACGGAGCCATTAATTATTCTTTAAATGGTGGGGAATCTGAGTGAATGAAAACGAGAAATTCCTCAGCAGAGAGCATTATTTCCCTTCTGCGCGTTCTTTATCTACGATATATTTTCAGGGGTGTCTCATAAAGAATCCAGTTAATCTCCCAAGTTGGGATGTTGAAGGTTGGATATCTTGTAAATGTTTATAACGTGTTTAAAATGGAGTATAAAACGCCTAGTCTCACGGTGTCTTCTTCCTTGTAGCTTGCATGTCACTCGCTCTGAAGTATTTATTTACAGAAATTGTCACGGAATTCCCAATGCTTCATCTACGTCTACCGTTTCACTTTCCCTTCTATTGTTCAGCATTATAAATGCATGTATAAGAATGAAAGCATACTTCCATGTCGCTTTGCTTAGTTGCAGTTGTATTGAATCGAAGCTGAATTATTTTCTTGTTGTTGCTTTCATTCATGCCATTTCATCTGAAGCTGAGAGCGATGCAATACAAAGTGAATTATAGAATGCAAAAGGAAAAAACACGAAAAGTGAGTGTTTGTAGTTGATTCCGTCATAGTTTTAGCTAGAAATAACTGAAGGTAAGAAAAGATAAATTGTTGAATTCTACTTGAAAATTGCACATGTCTCATTCAAAAACTGAAATAAATTATCCTGTCACACATCATAAAATGAAAGGATGAAGACAGAATGATAACAACATTCCAAAACTCCAACTTGATGAATTTGAATTGGAGCATTATATTGTGATATTCCAATAAAAATGTGAGGGGAATCGGGTAGCTGAATTGCCGTCTGACAATGACAAAATTTCAAATGCAACTTAAAAAGGAATCTGAAGCAAATTGTTAAAAGATATTCGTAATTATTCGAATCATGCTCTCACAGTTATTTAACTCGAGATGAGATAAGCATTGAAAGATGGTGATGGTAACATCACCGATAATCATTATTTGAAGGTTTAGTAGAGAGAGTATCCGTTTTTTGACCAACTGCCAATTTACTCCGCTTCCTCGCCACGATAACTAAAGTTGATTACATTCAGTAAAGATTAAGTTATAATCTTACGATTATATTACGTATAAGCTCACACCTTAATATTTTATACTTTCTTTGGAATGACCATGCCAAGCCAAGCCAAGGGCATTATTAAAATAATATTGCAATTTAAAATGATATAGTGGTAGAATGAACTCGAATTGGCCATAAATGTTTGGAATCACTATTTGACTCCACGGCGAGAACCTAGAATGCTGACTTTTGGCTCCAGGCTGAGAAGAAAGAATTCCTTTCAGCAACAGATAGGTTTTGTTTCCAAATATAATGGCATGTATGTATTATTTCATGCTGGCCAGTGTCTTGAAAATAGTTGGAAGAAAGAAACCTGGCTATTGGTATGCATGTGCGAATTTGTTTTTAGTATAGAGCTGAGCTCCATACGACAACCCATTCCACAGACATCTATCGAAAGTTATGACCCTACATGTTCCCTTTCCCTGGAAGGACAAAAGCAAAGAAAGAAATGGACGGAAGCCAGAAACAGAAGTAAAAGGTGGTTTTTACACATTCAATATTACAAAAGATAAATTCATTCTTATTTCTGACTTTTTGTGTCGTTGGCAAGTTTATATATAAAAGTATACGCCGTGATCAACAGGGATGAACAAATCCCTCAGCCAAAATATTCTCCTCTTATACATTTTCATTGGTTTGCCAAAGCTTCTTGAATTTTGATGGAAGATGGAATGACCATGTATCTAATTCACCACAAGAGATTTCCGACATTGTAGAAAGAAATGCATTTATTTTAATGCACTTGCTATATAACATCGCTATTACTACTCCATGTACACGAAAATGTACCAAGTCAGCGCACGCACGACAAAGTTCATGCTTATTTGGAACTGTTGGATTTGGAATACAACTTTTACCTTTATTTCTACTAAAGGGCAAACGAACTATATAAGGACAGAAGCAATATGTCTAATAAATACTAAAATGGGAAGAATAGTTTCTATCCAATCTCTGCTCCTATTCCTGAATTTCGAGTAAGTATGTCCAACAGCATCTTTCTTGCTCATCATAGAGTGTTAAAAAAAGAAAGCGCTTTCCCCTATCAAGCGGAGCCACTTGCTTTCTCAAGGAAAACCTTGGTCTGGTGCCAAGTTTCTTTAGTTTAGTGCACCAGTAGAGTTTCGGGATCCGTAATTCAGATTGTAATGAATATATACTTATGAGCTACAAAAAGAAAAAGGCTGTACATATACATGTATAAAAGATATCTGAATACTATAAGTACCGTGTCATTCCACCATCAACTTCTTTAACAGCTTCAAAAGCTGTGCTGTAGTGCTCAAAACGCGGCGGCTCCTAATCAGTTCTCAGTTTGCTTTTCAGTTTTACAGCAAAAAAGTTGTGGAAGTGAAGAGGGTGCTTTTATCCGAATGTACTGTATAAATATCATGAAAAGATCAGGTAAAAAGATGAAAGAAGAGCAGTTTAGTAGTTATAAGAGCTAGAAAATCATTTAGCTTGTAGTGGTGTATCGCCATACGTCCTACCACCACCAGGAGAAAATCTTGGGCTCATGACTTGATGCAATAATGACACGTCTTAAAAATCTGTCTCGGGTGAAACCATCTTTTGTGTCGTGCTCTCCTTTGTGGAGCATATTATATGGTGTGCAGAAAATTGTGTATATGAGTGTTATGAATGAACAGCTATTAGTATCAGTGATAAGGAAAATTAAAGTCATTACAACGGGTGATAAGACATCATTAAAAGCTAGCAAAGAGCATAAAATGCATTTGCACCGATTAGCAAGCTCTCATGTACCAGTTACAAATAGGCATTTAACGGTGAAAAATGAATGCAGAGTGTTCGTATCTCTGCATATAATGTATATGTATAAGGTAAATGGGGGAAGGAAGGGAAACGTTTACGATGCGACAGCGTGGCCTCAAGGATTTTTATTTTCCACTGATATTTTATCTAATAAAAAGGAAATGTATAAAGTGTTTAAGAAAAAAGGGAAAAATAAAGGGTCTCCAGCTTTAATAAATAGCCAGGGAATGAATGGCAGGCAGGGTGAAGCAAAATAGAGAAGCAAGTTGTTGTTATGTTGGATCTAGATCAAGTTACTTCCTTTCTTGACAAGCAACTGGGAGCAGAGGGAAGTTGTGATAGCTGTAGCCACATTGCTAAGTTTCTTCTCTCCGTTTTGCCCACTTTGCTTCATTCCAACAACCTTCCCTTTCATGCTAACACCACTCTTCTTTCCCTTTTTCTACACATATATATGTATGTGAATAGTTGAAGGGATGAATATCACATTTTAGATTCCATTACGGACTTTCAGTTTCATTTAGTTTGCCTCTAGATATGCTAAAAACTTTTCCTGTTTTGTACTAATAGCGGAATATTCCCATTTAGGAGAAAAATTATGGATAGGTTCTCAATAGTCTCAATAGGCCTACTGGATTTCCTTGTTTTTCTCGTGCCGTGCTCAAATGCTTGTGTGTATGAATATAAGGAGATTATAATACATATTCATATTACGTATGGTATTGTATAAGGTAAAGTGGAATACAAATCCATGTCTCCAGAGGAAATGAAGGGAACATCATCTTACCCCATGTAATTTACTCACTCACTTACTTATCTAAGCGTATATTTATATATAGCAGAACATATTGGAGAACTGGCATGTGAACAACATTCTGTTCTTCTTCCTTCCCTTCACGACAACATAACATCGGAGCCTGTTTTCTATGAAAGTGAATCCAGCTTAACACTTTTTTGCTGACTGTATATTTTCTCCACATCCACATCCACAAGCCAATGCCAATCTGTTGGAGAAAGCAACAGATTTTGACGTAGGAACAAAGTAAATAGCAAAGTGTCTTACTGTGGCTCAGTTTTAATGGTTATCCCCTCATTTATTTGTTTACCTATAAACATTTTCTTCCATGGCAGTCGTCCTACTTAGCTAACCTCTACTGCATTGTAGTTCACAGAAAGCACAATGAGTTTTACCTGTTATCGATATGTTGCCATTTCCCCCATTATACTTTCCACACGATATAAATCCTTTTGCTAATCGCCCATGAATCAACTTAAGACTGCTCCGTTAGCATTTTCACTGAGTATTATTCCCCTAATACCATGGTTTGTTTCTTGTCTACGGAAGATCTATTGGTTGTATGCAAAGAACAGATAATTTGGGAGCACAGTCGTACATACCGTTTTCTTTCGGTGTAATATAATTCTAATTTCTTTAAAAGTCTTAATTTATCTTGATAAGTTGAGTGGGGAAAGCCATAACAAGGAGAAAGTAATTTATGTTGGTAGAAACACAACTCAATTTCTATTCATTCTACTTGAGTGAAAGAATCCATAGATTATAAGGCTTGGAGTTTGAAGTCTATGGTGATTGAATTATTGAAAGGGGAGTGTAAATGTGTGTCCTTGTATGCATCAAAGAAAAATTATAGTGTACAAAAAACAGGGACTTGTTTTCGTCGTAAATATATATTTTTGGGTATGATATGAAACATGCATCTATGCTTTCTATATTATGTATCTAGCAGACAAAATGCTCCCCCATGACAATGGCTGCTGATGCTGATGGTTTGTGTTTGTACTAATGCAAAATGAGCTGATAACTTGATGGTAGTTGAATACTTAAGAAAACGTGCTTAAGCAAGGCCCATCATATCTTTTTGATGCATCATGCATCCCATTCAAAGGTATCAGACAATAAATGATGATGATATGAGAACATCATCGTTGAGTAAAGGCCTATCTATCTCCAAGAGATTCTCCCACTTTTTGCTCTTCTCATGCGGGCCAAACGAACCGGAAAGATATGATGGAAGTATTAGTGAACGGGAGGAACTCGAGAAACATGATGACAGGCAAAATTGACAGAGAATGGAACGAGAGTAAGGGAGTAGTGGTCATATACCGAAGAAGCAATTGCATATGATGAAGCGCTGTGTGTATACGGAAAATAAGTGCTCGTTTTTACTTACTTACTTACTCCGTACAAGGGAAAGCAGGCAACAAGCAAAGAAAAGAAAATATAGTAGCTGCCACGGCATGAAGAGTGAAAAGCTTTCTGAGGCATTAGTGTCGTCGTCTTGATTCGTTGGATGAGAGAGCCCATATATAGCACGGTCATGTCATCACATCACATCTCAGAAGCTAATGCTGTTGCTGACGCTACTCAGACTGAAAAAATACGTTAATGTGCATCTTCACCGTAAAAATCATCGTTCCGAAATGATTTTATCCTCTCTTATCGCTCTTCCCTAGGGAGGGAGCAACATGATTCTGCAAAACGCAAGAATTCCTCCGTGTCACAAATAGCGGCTGGTTCAACAAGTAAATGACGAGTTGTCTATAATACATTTGGCAATTAAGGACATGCATTATTCTCAACTTACACAACAAATCAGCGCAAGTCAAAAATGATTAGCCGTCTTCCCACTCTATTTCTGCCTCATACAAAAAGTGTGTTGTGCAAACGAAATGACATCCATTACCTTCCATTTTTACATTCGCTGGCAATAATGAAAAGGAAGCTCTTTCCATACATTTATTTGGGTTGGTTCATGCACCTCGACGAATGCATTTTTTGGAGGCAGGTGGTGGGCCTTCTGATGATGTTTGGGTAGAAAAACCAAAGCCAGTTTTCACAACATTTAGCGGAAGCCTCGCCACAACCATGAACTGAGTGTGGAGTGTAGAGTTTCATTTACACTTCCTTGCTCACATTGAGAAACATTGGATTTTTTAGGCACCAAAAAATTGGAATGGGATTGGACAAACCCTTGCGGACACCACACGATGAATACAAATAATGATACGATGAGAGGATGGTATAACGGGGAGCACACTCACTTCATCAAAAAGACAATGGAGTCATAAAAGAATTCTAAAAGGGGATATGACAAAAATAGAAAAATGATATATGAACTTTTTATTTCAACCCAAGTGGAATTGAATTCCGGACTTGAAAAAGTTGGTTGAGTGAGAGAAGAATGGAAAGACCAACATAACATCACATTATTTTTTTGTCAAGAAACGAAAGAGGAAAGAAATAGCTAACCCTCGAGTAAGAATCGTTTGGAATGAACCCTGTTGGATCTCTTGTCTACACAAACTAGAAGGACATAAAAATATAATACTTCGCCACTGTATAAACTAACTTAGTGGAAGCCATTCAGTATCTAGTTTCCGCTCGTTGCTGTTGCGCTTCTGTGAAACGAATGAAATCATCTACAATGTACCTTCTCAATATTATATCGTATGGATATGGAAGTTATGAAATGTTGGAGTCACAATGCAATGAAAATGTCAGCATTGAACTAGAGCACTCGTCGAAGAATGAGTAGAGAAAGACGACAAAAGAAAAAAAAACGCTTGCCTGCTTTTCTCTGGTGTTACAAACAATTGTCTGAAATCCTAGGACTGGGACAAGACGGGTCTCGGTCTTTCTTCTCATGTCAGGATTTGATACTGTTCTCTCTCTCTCAGATGCATGGGTTTGTGTAGTCACAGCTTGACTCATCAAGTTATTACTGAAATGGTTCTAAACGATGTAAACTTCCCATTAGGATGTGAAGCTGAAATTCAGAATGCGGAAAAAATAATATGACTGAAACGTGGCAAACAAAAGGATGCCATTTGATCAAGAATGGGATGACAATGGATGAGTAGGAGCGATATATGATAAGTTAGTCATTCGTTTCCTTTTCCTATTTTATTTCCTGTTCTCTCAGAAGAGAAGAGACGAGCATGGTATGATACTTAATTCAGAATTGAAACGCAGTTAAAGTAAGAGCTTTTGAATTCAAGGGAACGTGCAAGTATTATAGTATTAGGATAGTATTCATCACCAATTGTTTTAACATGACACAATCTCATGTTGCCCCAATCGAGACTTGTATATGCAACTCCCAAGTTTTAGTTGAAAAAAGTACACCTGAGAAGGACAGTAGTACAAAAAATTACGCAGCTATTCTAAAAAGGGAATTTTCCATGTGGAATGTATTAAATTTGTTTAATGTCTATACGGCCGCTATTACACACCATTAAATACACATTCATAAAATCAACAGTCTCTTGTCCATGAGATGCTTTGACTGTATGAGCAATCGCTCATCATCAGCATCAGATTCGCATGTACAACAGTGTGTACGTACTGTTGACTGTGGAATAGAAAGCACACCCCAAGAGTTCATGGTGACATTTACAAGTTAGTACAGCGAAGAGTATCGTTTTTCTAGCTGCGGGAGACTGGAGGATCATTCAGCTGGAAAGAAATGATTATGCGGCACAAAGCTGGATTGGATCAGGACTGTGTGACTCCAGTTTTGTCATAAATACAAGATTAACCTGTCAAATGGTTAATTTATTGCTGTGCAAAAAGGAACCGCCTGCGCTTCCTAGAAGAGCATTGGACATTACTTTAGGGATAGAATAATTTCAGTGGAATGGAGTACATAAGTTCTAAGTAATATATAGAAACCACAGTTTATGCAACACATTTCTAAAAACTTTAAAGGGTGATTGTACACATCTTTCGTTGAAGCTACGAATCAAGGGAATTCGTATTCGTAGAGAAGCCCCCTTCACAATATGGAATAGAGTTGTTTTTATTTGCTACTAATTAATATTATCAAATAAAACTGGACGGAACTATAAGATAACCATGTGATAAACGCTTAAAGTCACAAGTTAGCAACAAATTGACAAAATTGTTGCAAATCATATCTGTTGTGTTAACAAAATCACAATGGTTCATAGTTCATACTTAACTTGCATCTTGTTCAAGACTAAGGAGAGAGTGCTTTCTCCAAAGTATAAAGAATAGGGATAGGAATAGCTCTAGTTTAATGCGCACAGTTAGTACAAATGGATGTATTTGTTATGAAGTTTGTGAATCTTATAGTATAAAACGCTAGAATGCTATATGTATATCCAGTAGCACGAAGCTCCTCAAACACTTGCACTCTTCTGCCTTGTTCTCATCTTGTTGAAAAGCTCCAAACAATGTTCTTACCATATTAGTATTAGCACAAGTGTTGGCTTAATTCGATTCAATTGAATCAACCCTTGATTTATCGCGACACGGAGAATCCAATAATGTTTTTCGTGAGAGGGTGATCAGGGTGATGCATTGCAGAGTTTTGTTTGTTCCAAGCATATCAGATACCCGAATACCCTTCCCTGATGTATCAATGAATGAGGCAATTACATTTACAGCCTTCACCTACTCCTATATAGTGGCAGTAGATTGTAACAAACAGGTTCAACCTGTAATGACCTCAGCTACACTATTATGCAATGATTGGTATTCGGAGGAAAAACTGGATTCAAAAAAGTCAAGTAATCTATATCTAGACTCACGAAATACAAAGTTGAGTAAAGCAGCTTTTGAAACATACTTAATTCGAAATTTTTTACCCAACTGCTTTCACTCGGTGTTATATGGTGATAACTTGTATCGCGTTTATGACCAATATACGATAATACACAACATGCATAAATTTTAAATCAGTTTTACCAGCCTCGGCAGCATGTCTTCACTGACGATCAAAAATTAAAGTATGTAACATTCAAATTCATGTGTATGTGTTACATACAAACTTATAACATGGCTTACCACACACAACATGGAACTGTTTCGCTGGAAGAGCTACGAATATTTGGTGCCTTTCAACATAAGCCCCCAGCAGACTTGACATTATGATGACATTATGCAGGTATTGAAGAAATGATGATCCAAACACAGTGACATTGTGATTATGCATGTATATGATATCTTTTTGATAAAACGTAAATCCCTGAGGGTGCATCCATGTAATTCTCGAGCATAAACCCCATTCCCCTCATCCTCTTATAACAATAGCTTGAAAAAGACCATGCAAGCTCCACAACTTCATGAATGCCCAATATAACCTAAATAAAAAAGAAAAAAGTGCTTTGAAACATGCGTATACAGCCAAAAGTCACAATTTATTTCTTCTGACTATAATCCCTCATAACAATGAACGTAGACACAAAACAACAACGTGGCATCATTATTTTTTTCTTATTCATACATACAACGAGAAGGTTAGTTGCTGTTGTACATACAGAGAGTACACAGACTCCGACTTACTTCACACAGCACAAAAATCATGAGATTCTCTAGAGACAAATCCCTTCAAGCAAATTTTTCTGCCACCAAAAAATCCCGTGAAATAACAGTCTCAACATATTAGTGCACAGAATGAGAAAACAAGTATATTAAGAGGTAGTAATACTACATCACATGAAAATCCAACACACATACATTCAAACGTGCAGTACATACTAAATGCTAAATGACGACAACTGCAACTACTTTCACATTACATCGTTGCACAAACTATAGTTGCTTACGTACGTACGTACCTATTCAAAACAAAAATTATTTATCTAGAATACGTAACTAATTCCTAATCCTGCCATGCAGCATAATAATATTATCTCACAGCAAGATAAGCTATCCAGTACCCAGTCTACACCATTAGGGTATAGAAATATTTAAACGTATCCTTTAGTTAAAAACACATTTACCTATTCTGACACCGTAAGGCCAACGATATAAAGATACCTAATAAAACCCCACTTTCCTTATCCGAATCGCCAAACTCTTTTAGACTCATATCTTTCCAATGGAGTACAAGAATTGGCATGTCACGTATTTCACATCCGTCTGCGTAGATAACTTCTAAAGGTTCTAACCTATTTAACTCATAACAGATCATCGCATTTCGATATAACAAGACAACAGACGAATGATGCAATACAGCTACAAAGCAATCCGACCCAATGTACTACTCCATTACTATTTAAAAGGATAAATTAAAACAATTTTCAATGTGGCCAATAAAGCAAAGTAAACGATTATTTTAATCAACTCAGGGTTGACTCATGCTATTTCATTTTGTATGCTACGAAAATTTTACTTCGTAATAAAATGCCACAATCTCGTATTTTCTTTATTCTCACAGAAAAGTTTATGCTCTGCTAATTGCTTTCTGCTAACCCTCACTAAAACATGAGCAGAAATTAATATAAAACGAGAAAACTTAAGATGAACAAACATCAACTTATTTTAGCGTGTCAAAAGACAACATTTTCTAATTTAGTTGGGCATGTACTATACCATTTAACACGGACAATTCGTTTAAAAATCCTCACCACTTTGAACTTTCTTTTGGATTTCATAATTTTATAGTACTTGATACTTGATAGATGCTTTTGCTTGAAAACTAAACAAGCAATGAACATGAAGACTAAAAGAAATTAAACTAATAATTAATGAAAATAATGTTTATAACGATAATGATACAAGTAAGCCGCACAGCTTTTTATGATTTTATGTCATTTTGAAATGACCGTACATTAAGCCCAAGCTAAGAACACAGGTAACGTATTGCCGACCCACATATCCGACGGCAAGGTGCTCAAATTCTGATGCCACCAGTCATCATCATACCTTTTCTAAATCGTGCTCTTCGTATTGGTTTTTCGTAGTTATATTATTACATGAAAAGTTTGAACTTGATATTGAAATTGCAAAATACAATAATTCGACTTGAAGAAAACAACTAATAACATCAAAAGCAACTAGTTTGTTATGTTTAACTATGCACATACCTAATGAAATGTGGCATAATAAAAATTGATTGATAACTTATTTTATCTTCATTATAATATATAACATTTCCATCGTCAGAACTCCAACAGCAACTTACAGACCAGTCCGAGTGTTCTTCAGTCCATTCAGCTCACTAGAGATACACAAAGTTAAACCTGCAAAACAGAAAAATAAAAATTGACACTAAATGACTGACTAATGCTAACTGGTTCTCTGATGACTTGGCTGTCTTATGCAAAATTATGAATTGTGTTATGTTAGCTTGAATGACATTATTACTAGTCGTGACGTGATGATTTATGCCATTTGCGCAGCATACGTCTCTTTTTTGTATCTTATATTAAATTGAACTTAGACACATCGTCCGGTACGGCGAATCATTCTACCCGAAATACTTAATATAATGCCCTTGATTCACTTTTCCATTCCATAATTCCAACTATTCCAACTAATTCCATTTTCGGTAGGACATAAAAATGGGGCAAAGCTCATTCCAGTGGAATGATTCCACCATATCAACATTTAAGTCTTGGTGTGTAACTGAATTCTAACGGAATTTGAAATTTTATTAAAAATAACAAAAAATACTTGCATGTATGATGAAAATGAATCGTCAATGCGGTATCAATAGGTAGAAATACCAACTTGCTGGATTTTAGAGTTAGTTTGAGGGTAATGGAACATAATATATGAGTTCAACCGGCAGCTATCAAGAACACGAATAGATGTAAATGACAGTAATAGCTTTCATTATCCCAAAAATAAATTTGCAATGATACCTTAAGGGATTAGGTTTCATTTTACTTTTATATTACTAATTGGAAATGGACACATCACGACATAATTCGATGTCTTATTACCAGTGAAGTTAGCAGCCAAAAACTGGGGATGGTGAAAGGAACCCTAAATAAATGTTACGAACGAGGACCGATATGAATCTATCTTGCTTTGGTATATCCTTGGTTGACCTTAATTATGATAAAAAGTCCTTGTAAGTATTCATAGTGCCCCAAAGTCATGATTCGGCAGACATACTAGATTTTATTGAATCACCACAACCAACAAATTTCCAACTCACAGAACTTTGATAGCAGTACAATTCCGTAATATCATTGTTTACTTTGTAATGTGATTCAGTTATTAGTTTCTGAGTATTTCAGTCATATAAGGAATTCAGACAGATGTTTGAAACAATATCAAATACAACAGTGTTTGAAGAATGCAACAGCGACAGGTAGCGTCAAATTAAAAAAATATATAACATCTCGTTTTCACTTGACATACATATCGTGAGAAGAATGATTCATGTAACATACTATGCACCTGTTTTGAAAGTACTGGTACACTATAATACGCGTACTACACAAGACGATACTTTTTTAAAGCTAAGTTAAGGTTAGTACATATGATGTATTAATTTTTCATATTACAATGACAAATACATTCGACAGTGTCATATCTGATCCATGTCTAGATATATTAGTTTGTATTTTTCATTTTTTAGTTATACTCTTCAAATTTTATCAAGAGATCTGAACTGAGCCAGTTCATTCGCCAAAATTATAGACGAACACTTGGCTTGGCTTTTGATTATTTGTGGCACTTAAATTTGTCCCACACTTAAATGAACTAGCTCTATTCATCCCTAAAATTACAAAAGAAATAACATAAACCTAACAGACAAGCAAACTAATTCGAAAAGTTGATTTGGAACTCAATCGTAGAACCTCTTTCAAACATTTAAAAAAACAAAATAACAAACTAACGCCCGCAATAACACAAATTACAAATGAAACTAACTACAAGTTGAGAAGTTAAAATAAATTCGGTTGGCATTCAAAACTCAAACAGTTGAATAATCTATCTTTTGATTCATTCATTTAATGGTAGAATAGACTACGCGCATACTTAATTTACGAGCTACAACAAAACGCCGACGTCTACAAAATATACTGCTATTTTAACCTCTCAACGACAAAAATTTATAATATTCAGTTTGGCTGCATTAACCGTGAACATGATAAGTTCAAGTCAGTATTCCAGAATATTTCTTTGACCTTTCAAATTCCACTTAAGATAAAGCACCAATACATTACTTCTTTCTCGTTTATAAAGTGAAGTACAGGTACTCGAGCACATAATACATAAATGATAAATAAGATTTTGAATTTGTAGGTCCAGTACTTCACATATAGTACGGCGATACTGTAAATAATGTTTACAGATACATCAAGCCATGAACAATTGTCTAGCATTAGTGCATATTTAACCCTAAGATTAAAGGCCGCATAGTGAAAAATCACCAAAGTATTGCAGATCCAATTGGATTTATATACTATACGTAAGTATAAGCAAAACGATAGAATTTCACATACTCATTCTGAAGTCATTATTAGGATATCAAAAACGATTTTGTAACCTATCAGTCAATAATGAAGTAACTAAGTAAGTACAGAAGAAACGACCAGTGCAGCAGTCAACCCCACAATACACTAAATAGTATGAAATTCACACAAAGGCGAATGTGCGCGCACTCTCACAAGAATGTATACTTGTGTCCGAACATTAAAGCAACTATAATAACATATTAATCATATAGGTTATCCTATTCTATTCAAATGTACGAAATGTGATAGCTAACACACACACGAACATGCTTCTTTATAAACATAAAAGTGTCTACGGCTTTAAATTGGCTTCTGTTTTGTGCTATCACGACAAGTTAAAACTCATGTATGAAGATTACTTAGTACATAAAAATTATGAGAGTGTGAGTTACATTTAAAATCACAGTCAGTTATGTAAAATATGACATTTAAATATATACTTACAATAAAGAATACAAGATAATAGAAGAAAAATGTAGACGTAGACATAACAAGTTAATAGGAAAGGATTACATTAATTACCTGCAAAGGGCTTGCGGCAACGACGAGATGATAGGTCCATATCCTTGGGCGTTATCATACAACTCAAACAACGGCGCAGCGACCAGCTTGTAGTTCTTCGGTACTGCGAACAAAGCTGTTTCAAAATGTGACAGTCAGCTCAAATTTAGAGTTAGATAGGCTTTACGTGATTTCACATAAAAAGCAATTTAACATAGTATATAGATAATTATTTATCATGATTAAAATAATTACACACTTAAACTAATTAATAATAACAGAGATCGTCGTCACATCCTTCATGTTCACATTTGACTACCTTCTCTTTTGAGAATTCCATTACCAGTACACATTCCCACACATAAATAAATTAGGAATATTTTGAAACTCCAGAATAGTCTTACATCAAGTTTGTACGTTTTTCAGTCTAGCGATAGAACTAATATTTCATTTCGCTTTATATCACAGTCCAGTTTGTAACATCAGCTATACAAGCTGATTCTACCTTTGGTTTAGGACTTTCTTCCCATCAACAGAAACAGAACTTTGGTATTTTAAAAGAGTAATATACTTGAGATTTAGTGTAACAGAAATATCCAAACAATTACGTGCACCCTTCATTTCACAGTTTGTCTCATCATATAAGTATCGACAAGCAAAACATACGTCGCAGTTCAACAAAATGAGAAAGAGTATTATGTAATAGTAACAACTGAAATATGCATATAATTTAGAAAGGACTTACTATGATTCATCAAAATTGAATCACCTTCCCAAAATAATATAAGTACAAATATAAAATATGCAAGAGCTTTCCATTGGTATACTTGATAAAGAAGAAGATTACAGCATATACAGTACAAAAAGTCATTGGTACATATATGACAGATAATGGAAATCAAATGTACAAATATCCAGATAGATATTTATATCATAGATAGAAAAAACTAATAGAGTGAACATGTCCTACTTAGATACATGGCAGATATTGGCTCTATTATAGACTAAATTAGTTTTCCGTAAATATTTCAGCTAATGCTCATACATTCTTCCAAAGACACAAGCTTCTTATTGTGTCCGGTTTGGGTGTGAGACGTTTCTGTTTGAAAGAGATCATTCATATTATAAAGGATTCAAAAAAAGAGAAAAAGCATAGAATTCACGATGTTGAAACCTGCTAAGTATAATTTCCCTAGTACTAGTACGTCAACATAATTATTCATTAATGAGCAAGGTAAGTAAATCTATTCCTCAATCTAAGGTATTTACTCTACTTTCAAAACGTAGAGCTATTTTTAAACCCAGACTTTTGTTATAAATACCGGTACCTTTCTCTTGAAGTTGCACCAGAAATAACTTCTTGTGTTCCTTGGGCTTTGTAATATGAGGAGGAACATAGGGATACTGGGGAGGTTCAAAATTGGGTCGCCACCAATTTCCAATCGTATCTTCAACTACCCATTCTTGAGCAACACCATCCTGGCGTCCAAGCGTCTTTTTTTAAACATAAGAATTGCACGGTTTAACCAAAAACCCAATAATTAAAAACTATTCTATGAAAATCATTTTGTACTCAGTATTACCTCAGTCATCAAGCGTTTTAATCCGTCAATTTCATCCTCTCCAGGATTTAGTTCTCCGCCAGGACTATTAAAAGAAAACAATTCATAAAAACGTTTAAAACCAACTCTGTCAATACTGATATCAACTGAGCAGCTAATAGACGATTAAGTCACTTTTTTTAAATTTTAGAACGGTCAATTTACAGTTTAAAAAACGTAGTTCCCAACTGCAGCAAAAGAACGTGTGGTAACCCATGTTCATGGACAAGAAGAACTCCTTCCACACTTCGTCGCATTCCAATTTTTTCAAATTCATCCCTCATTCTTTGAAACCTAGCTGGAACTGACGGATCCCTCTCGTACAAAGGATCTTTTGTGCCAAAGGTGTAGTTCGAGAGGGGGTACCTACAAATGGCATTTTTAAAAATATTAGTAACCACTTTGTGTATGAAAACTTAAACTAACTGCCAACCGTAAAAAAGTCGTCATACTAGATAATTAACATAAAACAACGCTACAATTTGTTTTGACGTCACTAAATAAACTTACAAATGAATGGTTCTATTTAAATTATATGCCGAGGTAGTTGTAGGGCCATTGGTCTGAGCCTTAGCGTTCGTGTTGTTGTTACTAGTTGGTTGGTTAACACCTTGTGGCCAACCCGTTCTTCTGACGACTCCAGCCATTTTCAGGTATAAGCCGCTGCTTAAGAAATTATATTAAATTTGAGATCGACGTAGGTTGAAGGTGCAGAGGACAGTTATTCTCTATAACCAACAAAGCGGTCAACAATGGACAATCACATTTAATACACATTTGTGTGCTCATTATATAATGGAGGCTTTATATCTATTTCTTTGAATTTATATCTGTTACCTATTTCGCTGCCAAATTAGACGAAGGTCCAAGCTCCAAAGCTTTAAGATAGTTTCACCAAACCATCAATAAAACTAGTCCAATATCAATTTTACTTGAGCCTGTCTCAACAAAACTACACAATTTGATAACAAAAAACACCTTCAGATTAGCGTGAGTTCACGTACTTTTCAACGTCATTTCAATTTGAATGAATAAACAATAAAAAACACTACTAAATGCACTCAATTTGTTTACGTACGCTCCGTCCTGTGTATTGTCTCTTGGCTTCTCTTCTCAACTCAATCACATCTCCAAAGATAGATAGGGAGATGGAGGATAGGATAGGGAGCGGATCCGATGCTTCCTTTTTTTAAAGCTGTCAAGCACTAGCAAGCACCACACAAGCCGACTGAGATGAGTATGTACATATAAATATATATACCTAAAAAGTGCACTCTCAATATCTTATTACTGGATGGATATTTAGGTATATCCGTATCGGTATGTATTGTATAAAGCCGAAGCAAAGAGGAATATACAAAGGAACTAAGGTATAAAGTTGAGTGACGCAGCTCAGAATTTTAGCCGTCGCCGTGATCGTGATGATGGGCTTTGTGTGCTAGCTTTTGGCTTTCTCTTCTCCTTTTTTCCTTTTTTTATGCTGGAATTGTTTGAGTTGAAGCCGGCAGAGTACTGCAAATGCGTTAGATATTTTCAATGGTTGTTGACTCTCATCATGACCGGATAGGTTTAGGCAGAATGTTTTGTGCATAAAAATTAAGGTATGTCATCATAAATGAATTATGAGTTCGTCACTTTTACATCCGAACATCGCATCGACTCGGATTCTTTGTACACGTCGTCGGTGGCATTTGTAGTTTTTGTATTACCGCATAGTACTAACGTAGTCACCTTTAGTCTTTTACTAGTAAGTAATTCTTAGTTCCCTATCTTTGAGATGAGAACGTACTAAAAGTACATGTCCTGATTCAAGAAATGCGAACTATGAAATTCTTATAAAATCGCAATCAATATGCAATAAGCTACTGAATGTGGAATTTACAAAACATTTACATAGCTGAAGTATCTATAACATAGGGAAGGATAAATGATTCATAACATACAAATCGAGTGGAATTTAACGGTTTATTTTATATCCTACATCAAATAATCTCAACTAGTTCAACAAAACTTCCTCAGTTTTTTCTCAATAAGCACACTTTCAGTAAAGCATCTATAATTCAATATAATAGCGCCCAATTGTTAGGATTATTATACGCCAATAGGACCGGTAAATGTAATAGCAGCGAGTATGAATGAGGTTGAATGGCTGACGATATCGATAGCCACTGCTGAATAAACTCCACCATATCGTCGTGACTAGTATTGGCAGCATTAAGCCCTCGGAGAAAGCAAGCCTAGGGAAATAAAACAGAATTAGATAGTGAGCCCTTGAGATTATTGTCCCTTTTAAATATTCCTAAGACTTACAGATTTTAAGTCTTCAGTCTTAAGATTGAAGACACCATCACGCATTAAACACATGTCCATTATGAACAACATTTCCGCTCGATCAAAAAGTCTTCCTCTGTTAAAAACCCAAGTCCTTACGCCATGCAGCCTGCAAAGGGATTTCTAAAATATAATATCTTTATGAAATATCTCTGATTTTATTGATTTTATCTTCAAGTATTACTTAATAATTGAAATCTTACGATGTGTGGCCCGTGCATAGCCTTCATACTAAACGGGTCTGACTCAAACAAAGGTTTTATCCTCATTATATCAGGAACTGTTGGTTGACTTCCACTACCCAACTTGAACAAAATGTCTTTACAAAGTTCTTGTTGACGCTTGTCTCTTATAGTTTCGACATTACTTTGCAAATGTCTGAGAACCGGTCTTTGATTCAATAGTCGTTTCTTTTGAGCATCGATGGCGAACTGAGATTTCTCTTGCAATGTCCAAAAATGGGAGGAGAGCAAATGCTTCGGGAATTTTAATCTGCAAAATCAATAAAATGAATTAAAACAATTAATATGTAATGGCAGTCTACGTTAGTTGGTAAGTAAGGCGTATCGTAAAATTCATAACATACGCAATTGGAAAGATTATATACTGAAAGCCTGGCAAAGCCGACAAAAGCAGGGTAGGTCCTACTCGAAATATTTCGTTAGGCATCCTGAAGTACACATCCAGTTCTTGACGGCTTAGCTTAAAAATACTGTTTGAAGATATCAGTGCTTTTGTTTTGATCTTAACGTACTCAGCAAGTTCCTTGGAAAATTCCTACACGGGAGACAAATTATGAGCCAAGTTTTATGTTAATGGCAGTAATTTTTTAAAGCTACACGTTTTGTTTGAGGCATATAATTTTATCTGCACTCTACCTTAACTCCTTCAACAAAAACCCGATATATTTGCATTGCTTTAGGAAATTTTCTTTCCATCATATTCTGGTAGTTCTGAACAAACGAGAAGAATTTCGAAAATATAAAGTTGGATACTTCCGTTTTTGGCTGTCGTTTTGATGGCTTTGGAGGTTGACTAGGATTAGATGGTTTGTTGGGTGCAACCGGTGGGGGCACAGTCGGCGGAGTGACCCCATCGCTACTCCTAGACTCTACTAACTTGTGCTGCCCGCGATGGAGTTTACACCCGAAAATTTTAAATCTAGTTAGATCTTCGAACTGACTTCGTCGATAAGAATAAGGCCCCATTATCGGTGAATTATATCTACACGTTAGGAGATTTGATGCACGGTGTTGACTAGAGTACCTCCTACTTGTAAAAGCACAGGATGTGCAACATCTAAAATGGAACAAAATGTTTAACAAAATACAAAATAAATTTCATTCGTAAATGCGTTATAAGTTTATTACTAAAGCTTCTTCCATTACTATACCTCCACATCAATACCACGCTTTTCTCATGACATTTTAAACTTGATGTGCACCCTACGTTGAGCCCTGACTTCATATATCCTGCAAAAACTGTACATTTTCGAGCATGTGTAAACTGCATTTTGTAGCAATTAGTCCAATTGGAGTTGTAGGTTACTGGTCCTCTTAATAAGGAATATGATGATTGGATCCTCGCTCACTCACTTAACAGCATCCTAGTATATAGCCGGTCTACCGCCGGGTAAAGTCAGTCAGTTACAAGTTATGGTTCACCTTGAAAAGGTAAAACAATATATGGTGGAAGTTGTTAGTGAAAGCATGTGAAAGTAAACTAGATATTGTGTGTTACATTATCTGTAATTCTGATAATATCCTGCTTTTACTATTTACACAAACACGTAAAACACGTCATGCCGGTCATGCACATCATTTTTTGCAACTAACGTACTAACGTTTTAAAAACTTACCTTGTCTGAACCCATACTCAACTCTCAATCTCAATCAAATGCTGAATGTCCAACGAAATGAAAACGATTACATTGTTATTGAACACTTCCGGTAGCTAGCAAAATTTGGAGCAGGTGCTGAATTTTGTTTGATTTGGTGTTGGTTTGTCAACTAATCAAATTATGGACTTATGACTAGGACATACAAACTGACATCACATTAATATACTACTAACTGTTAAATAGTGACTAGTTGCTTCTTACTCGTCATTCGCTTGCATGTTAACTCTGATTGTTTAATTACGTCACATACTTAGTCAGTTACTGGACGAAGTTTTAACCGTACTAGTCATTCCAATTCGTAAGTAATCTATCCACAAAAACGCTTTTCGGTTCGGTCACATGCACAAGTAAAATTTTATCCGGATATTCTTTACAAAACATTTTTGTTATGTATTTTGTTTCAACCCGCACCCGAATAACAAACTTCCTTTTGAGTATCCATTAAACTTGGCGCTATCAAATATCATGTGGATCTTTTACCAAGAAAGAACTTTATTATGTACTCCCTGTTGAGCCAAATATCTTATGCTCTTCTCTGTACCTATCACCATTCGTGTAACCTTCAGAAACTCGTTGACTCACCAATTTTATTGGTAGACAATAGATAATTAGTTCAATCACAAATAATGCTTAATTTAATTGATTTGACGCAGTTCGTAGAGCTTTATCAAACGTGTTACAAATATTTTGAACAGGATCTAGCACTCATCGGTAATTAGAATATCAATATAAATATTTTCTCATCTCAAACTCGTGCATGTGCATCTAATCTAATCGTAAATTCAGTGGTAAATAAAAAAAGAATTTTGGTTTGCGAGTGGACAACAGCTGATTTGAGTGAGATTGGTATCGAGGTTTGGTAACGTGTTTTGAAATCAGAATTAAGTGTATTTAAAAATCGTAAATCGTTATGTGTCGTACGTGTTTTCAGGCGTTTGTGGGAGCTGATATAGATACAGATTCAACAATAATTAACGGTTATTTTTATTAGGTTTTGGATTTTACCGTTTTTTAAATAGAAAATTTTAATTACAAAGTTGTGACTTTTGAATTTTACTCTTTCAGGAAAGCTACAGTCGTGTGCTGCTATAAATGATTTGTAGCGGAGGAGGAAGAAGTAGCAGTTACTTAACTAGTACATAATAAGTTTCGTGGACAAATTCCAGAATGGAGGAAAATGAAAAGCTTCGCCTTGAAATAGCCCACCTTTCTAGTAATAAAACCTGACTACTGCTTACTTATTTTTTGAAACGTAACATAACTTGCACGTATTACAGTATAATTTTATGTTTTAATATTTTTCTTATGCTTTGTCAGATCTAATTTCACAGAATAGTGAAAGGACCACCAACACCAATCAAGCAACATCGTACAACAGAACTGGAAGTGGTTATCCAGATAGATCTCGTGCTATAGTCAATCGAAAACAGTTACATCAATATCCGAATCCTTTTCGCTTTGTATTAACAGACCAATATGTTAGGCAGATTTTTCCTGATCCATCTCATCTCCAAACTATGGTACCTTCCTTTACTAATGGGGGCGGTGGCATGCGTAGTGCATATCCAGGTGATATTTCAGTAGGAAGTAGTGTTAGGGAGAGTTTAAATCCATACGTGTTAAAGAGAGCCCCCTCGGCCGCAACATCAACAAGTACAAACTTTTCGAATTCATCGTCATATCAAAGTTTGAGTTCAGTTGTTACCAATACTGATAATGATGCAACAGGTTCAGCCACCTCAACAATAGGTAGCTCCGTTCTTCCAATACCGAGTACGAGAGTTCGTCCTCATATAAATCCGGCACACAATGCTTTTAACCTTTTTAAAGAAGCCTCGTGCTTAGCTATCTACAGTAATAATACTGACAATTCGTCCAACTACTCCTCAGTGTGTCACCAAAGTGAGAATTATTACAACGGTAGTATATCTGCATCTAGTGCAAACAGTCCCGGCAGCGGCAGCCCTTCGAAATCTATCGTAAACCCATGCACTGTAAAGACAAAGTTTAAATTAGATCGACGGCTCAAATGTACTCCAGTTTTGTTGGTTAGTAAAGGTAGGCGACTTGAACTTGAGGATAGCGTACCAAAGACCAGATTAATTAAACGTTATTCAATGAGACTAGTTTCTAATGACAAGCCCAAATTTAATAAAGGTAGCTATTTTTATAGGCACAGTTTGAAGAAATCGATTGCTCATTTTCAAAAGAAGTCTAGAATTTCGGTAGGTAGTAGATCCTACGACGCTAGAATTGGTAGAAATGGACATTCTGGTAATCAAGGTATTAGATATTGAATTTTTGATAGCTTATTCGTGGCATTGGATTATTGGAAATTCCATTATGGTATAGTGATTCACTCGTGTTTTACTACAACACAGGCAAGCCTAAACTCGTTGTTAGCCTTAGCGGAAACAAATACATAAGCAAGAAAGGAGGAAAAACCTTAAAACGATTAAGGTCAAGCAGCATGGCAGTTGTAAACATTAGCGGAAGTCGTTTTGTCAGAAAAAATGGAGGCAGGTCTTTAAATCGCTTGAAAAGTTCCTTTTCAATAGAACTTAAGTCACTACAGCCGCATGCATTAAACCCAGGATTAAGATTAGCTCAGTAAGTTAAATGGAGTTTAGAATTTCGAAATATTTTTTCTAGTGTTTATTAATGACCTGATAACTTTTATATTGTAAAGACGTGCGGTTGTGAAGTCTAAACTAACATTATCACAAAGAACATGGCAGAAGAAACGCTTTTGTGTATTCTACAATCGATTTGGGGAGTGCAAGAGGAATGAAAGTGGAAACTGTCCGTACCTCCACGATCGAAAGCAACTGTTGATATGTCCCAAGTAAGTTATTAATATTATTGTGTCGGGATATCTTAATAAGATTATTCTGATTATTTGTTTAATTCTAATAGATTCATAGTCGGCAAGTGCACAGTAACCGATTGCAAATTGTCCCATGATTTGAAACTGGGTCAGATGCCACCGTGTCAGTTTTTCAACAAGTCTAAATGTTCGAGAGAGGATTGTCCATACCCACATGTCAAAATCACCCCAATACCAAAAAAAGACCAGAAACCTTCAAAATCTGTATGCGTCTCTGCATGTCTGCATATGTATACCCTATTTAGCTTAGTTGCAATGAACACGAAATGAAGAATGAAAAGCTTGGTTGTCTGTCTATTTTCTATTCCACTTTATGTTTCAGTATTCAGTCTATGATGTCAGTAATACACGTTTTATTTCTTAGGGCAAGGGAATTGACGCTGAACATCCAACAAAAAACACTTCTCCTCGTAAGCGTAAATTATCAGTCAAACGTGATAAACCATCCCCCAAGAAATTGAAGCAAAAGAAACCCATAGTTAGCAATTCTAAAGAGGCGAAGGCGAGATATTACGAACAGTCTCCGGATTCTCAACCAACTATTTCTATAATCCCAAGAAGATATCCACGAGAAGTTGCAAAGTCGCCTGTTGCTGATGCTGATCAGAACAAGAAGATTAACATCGCTACTGACTCTTCTACTCCTTCAAAGCCAGCACGCCTTTCTCAGGGAAATGTTGTTAATGCAGAGAGTTCAAGTTCAAGCGGTCGCAGAACGCGATTAATGAGTCGCGTTTCCCGTTTGATTCAAAAAGCCAAGAAGAAAGAATCAAATGCTCCCAACTTTTTGCCCTTTAATTAAAGTGCAGTATTTACTTATTATATTTGCAGGTAACCAATATAGTGAAAAGTGTGATGGTGAGAGCAAAGTGCTGACGTGATATATAATCAATTGATACACATACATCTCCCCTGTGATACAAATGTATATCTATGCCTTTCTGATGTCGTGTTCCCTTTTGCATCGTGAAAGCAGAATTACTTCGTTTTTAAATTCCAGCCATCGGTACAAGCTCAATTTAATGCGTCATAAATAAATATGTCTTTCGTCTAATGAGCAACGCATCGGTGGCTCAACGACAATTCTTCGGTCTGCGGATATATATTTAAATCATATTCATGATCCGCAGCAACGAAATATTATTATTAATCGACTATTTTATTGCATTTTATAGGATAAATTTTAATTTAATACGATAACTTTATGATGTATGGACACGATTTGTAATTTGGATGATTGAAATGAAATAAAGCTAACAAGCCTAAAAAAGAAAAGACTTTAAAAACTACTTGTCATAATTATTTATCAGTCATCATTGGTCGGCTCCACTAAACTTTACAACTTGATGCTTAACATTTACGGATGTAGCACACTTGCACGCTTTGACTAATGAATTAAATCAGTAGGGATCTAAAAAATACTGTGAATAATTATACATTGTAATATAATTTAGTCCTATGTGATATGATAGCTAGTACTTAGTATTTAGTAATAATACACAGTTTGGCATTACTTGTCGTAAAGCAACAAGTTGCACCCTAGCTTTTAGTAATTGGATATTGGATGTATAAAGTTTGTTCGTATTTTTGCAATGTAGACTAGATTTTATAAAAGTGCGAACTAACGAAAAGTCTAATAAGTGATTCCTTTGCACCGATAAAGTTGCTCCCTTGCTGCGTTAATTACTTCAGAATCAGTTAGAATTTGTCGAGAACAGTGTATGAGGACAAGATTTTCTAAATTCCGGCAGGAACTTATAATCGACAATATACCCTTCTTAGACAGCGTTGAACAGTTACTAAGATTTAACGAAACTAGACTAGGCAGATTAAATGCGGTCAACCAGGTTAAATCACTGAGATTCCTGCAGTGACTTAGATTAAGCCATTCGAGATCTAAGAGCAAAGAGATAAAAACAACATCAGGTCCGGTATCAATATATAATATACCGAGGAAAGAAAATGTAGTGGAAAAATACCTGCAAGCCTCGACAAATTAGGTTCGCAAGTTATCTTATTCAGCTTTAGCCCATCTACAGCGCAATCAAATGCTTCATTGCATTCTTCTTCAGCCACTAGTCCTGTTAATGCAAAGTCAGATATTCCAGCCGCTTCCAAGTTTAACCTTTTCAACTGTTTCAAATGTATAATGACAGTTTGAACTATTTCATTATCCACAAGAAAGGAACAGTTGCCAAGTTCTAAAGATTTCAAATTCTTTAGTTGTGGTATGCATTTCCTCAAGACTTCTCGACATACCTCTGGGTTCCCATTGGGCTGAAATGTAGTTAAAAAATTATATGAAATGTAAGTTTAGTATATGTGCGTAGTAAGCACTGGGTACCATTTCGGAATTTTCAAGAATTTACCTTAATGCCATTTAATGATAATGTTGATAATTGAACTTTTAGTCCAAGTGATTCATAATTCAAATCGAATCCACTGATTCCATCGAGAGTTAGTTCATGTAAATTTGGCATAGTATGTAGAAATTCCAAGTTTGTGAAAGTACGCGAATCATGAACTGAAAACCTTTCTAATCTGAACAAGTTTGCTGCAAAAATGTCAATCGAACTAAGCTTGCATCGACCTAGGAAGAGCAGAAAATCCAATATTTATTACACCAGTGATTAAAGGCCAGCATTAATTATTAAAACATCTTATAATTACCCAATTCCAACTTTAAAAGTGATGAATTAAATTTAGTCAAAAAATCTTTAACATCAGCGACTTTAAGCTCCGGGCTCTCTAGGTTCACATCTTCCCATGATATATTATCTGTAAAAAGAATAATATATTAATTAATAATACTTTCGAATTCAATTGACATTTTGATTAGTACGCATCTCTTGTGTGACATAACTGACAAGTCGTAATATCATACCTATATCAAGGATGAGATTCATTCCGGTGGAATTGAATTTCATACCAAAGTTAAAGTTTTTCATGCAGCGAGCTTTTTCAGTAAACAAAAAGTCACTGCATAAAGTATGAAACGACAATACATGGTCGCTGTACATTATTGGGCGTGGTACACCTGTTCAACGATCAAATTCAAGATTCATTAAGGACTAGATTTACCGACATAGTACTTATAATGACATGATACATTACATACTATTGCATTGCATTTGTATTTAACAAGTACTTGCTGGGTAAAATCTGTTGTGCACAGCTTTCATGAAAACCATATTGGAACAGTCACTTAAGTCCAGGCTCTTAAGTTTTTTGGTTTTCAGAAGAATCGAAAACAAAATACCATCTGTAAGGTTTCTGAACGAAATCACACTTTTGTTAGTTTACGTTACACAAGTGAATTGAAATTGGTAATTCGTACACAATCAAAACTATACTGATTTTTGGAGAGATCGAGGGACTCCAGGTTTTCTAAGCACAGTGTTTCATGGAGTTGAATGAAATTTCCTCCCATTAAAAAATATTTATCACAGTTTACTAGTCCCAAGTGTTTCAAATTTGGACATCCAAGCATGAAATCCTGGAAGGAAACACATTGTGAGAATTTATTAAATTATATTCTTTTGACATTTACTGCTCTAGGCTATAATCCAATATACTTACAGCTTGCACGGAATTTACGGTATTTCTTGGTATTACTGACGACTTGTAGAAATCTAAATGAGTAATCATGTCACTGTACAAAGACCAGAACCTCATTGATTGACGGGTAACGTCAATGTTATGGAAAATGAAGCTGGTAAAGACAGGGTCCAAAGGGGAATCGGCAAGACACCTTAGTTCGTCGGATGATATTCGAATTTTCATGCGGTCTTGCAAAAAATCTGTACTGTTAATGTGATGCATCCAATCTAGACAAACTTCCCGAGCGATGAGCATGTCCCGGACAGACAAAAATGATAGGATCTTTTCCAATATCTAAAAAATAGTAATAAATTATTAATTAACACAAATTAATGTTGCATGAATAAGGAAACACAGGCGAAGGCGTATTAAAACGTACCTCGTTCGGAAATAACAAATTTCCTCGTAAGGAAAATTTATCTTCAGTCTCGCTTTCTGTGTGAATCATTTCGGCATTTTGTTCCAATTCCTCCCGTATTCCATTCGATCCAGTGGCGACCTTTGAGCAAGGAGTACTTGCCGTTGCACCCATTATTACAATGAAATTAATGACAGTTTCAGACTTTCAAAAATGTTAAATGCCCGAGGGATGAGATGGCTTCAATTGATAACAAATTAGCAATTGATGGAAATACAAACCCAAAGCACTTCAAACTTTTATCTTTTCCTTTAAACAGCGAACAAACTAGCAGTTTACACTGGTTCATCTCATATCAATTTGGATATTGGACGTGTTATGTATTTACAAATATCATTACTACACTATCCACCTAAATGCACTGTGCATGGAGTTTTGTTTTCTTGTCCCATATGATTTCATTTCATGCTAAAGTTATCCTTTTGTTATGAGAGAACCGAGAACCTTATGAAAAGTAAATACCCATCTCATCCGGATATTCTTCAAGATGGGGTGAAGTGACATCTGATTTTAGGGTATCTCGTGCGAAAATCCTACGACAAAAATACCAGCTAAGGATATTTTGGTATCTGCTTAGGACCATGTGCTTGTTGTGTTGTTTTATCTTGACTTGACTTGAGATTTGTTGAAACGGAGAAAGTTGTTGAGTGTACAATACTTTAATAAACCGTAAACTGAGCGCAACGTCAGTGTTCAACGTTTGTTGTTAGTGATTTTCCGGGAAAGGACTGATGCAGCAAGAGCTTTACGTTTTTTTAGTTGCAGTTGTACGATTCCATTCAAAGGTGAACAGTGCTAGTTAGTTCTTTGAAGTGAAACGGAAAACTGCGAGACCTGTATCAGTTTTAACTACAAAAACTATCCAGGTAATTAGTATATAACTGTAGAGCATTGGCAGTTGCTCGAAATACAAATGACCAGTCTATCTAATTAGACATTTTCATAATTATTTCTTCCACAGAGCAACTGCATGGTGGATACCTCTTTGGTTGTAAAGACGTAAGATGAGTCAGACCGGAAGCTCTTCGTCAGGGAAGGCCTATTACATGACAACAAAGAAGGGCAAGAAGAAAATGTTAAAGGAGATGAAAGGTGCTGCAAGGACAAAAGTAAAAATTGCTAGTTTCATTGAAAAAGCCGAGCGCCTTCGGCTCAGCGAGGAAAATCTGTCAGTAGGTTCTGAAGAGGAGCCAGAAGCAAGGAACGAGATGGAGATTGAAAATGATCAAGAGGTTAATTAGTATAATTTAAATAATTTCTAAAACGAAATTACGAGCATTTATTTAAAGCTGATCTTTTATACAGGCTAGCATTATAATGGACGAGACATCTCATTTCTCCATTGATGCTGAAGATGATGACGATGACTCCATTGCTGTCTCAAGACCTCATATGCGAACATTTTCTCATGGGATTCTATATCGGAAGCTGGACTGCAATTCTATTCTTGTTTCGATTATGCCACCTCAGGAATTGTATTTTACAGGCAAAGCATTGATTCGTGTTGTAAAAGGCGTTGTTGATCTACACGGCTTTAAGATTGGAGTTGACGGTGTTAAATATGCAGCGTTTAGTGCTAAAGGGCATAGTAGTTTGCAATTCATCAAAGCGATTGCGAGAAACGATACAGGCAACCGTACTGTAGATGACAGTGCAGCAAGTCATCCAAATATTAATCCAGAAGAATTGGAAGCTGCGGAAGGAGCTCTAATCATAATGGAAGGATTCGAGAATGAGTGGTGTGAAGGAATGAGGCAGATCTACCCGGACAGTGTAAATTTCATTGGACCATCAATTACGGGAATGGGACCTGGGAAAACACCTCAACTCAAAACTCTCATGGATAAAGTTGGATTTCAATTTATTAAAAAGACAAGTCAGAAGTATCGTTTCATCGAATTTCCTGCTTATTGGGAACAAGTCTTTAATGATCTCGTTGGAAAATTTGGTATTTCTTCCATGAAATAAGTCAATGTTTTATTTTGAATTAGTGTTTTTCAGTTTTCTTATTTCGAGAATACTTGTCATTATTATTAGGCTGTTCCACGGGGATAATATGCCCGTTTGGAGGAAAAGGCGTAGGGAAATCTACTTTTGTGAGATGGTTGACCAATCGTTTTCTCAGCAGACAGGGTACTGACAAAGTACTTTTCCTTGACTTGGATCCTGGACAAACTGAGTTTACACCACCCGGTATGTTGTCTGTTCATGTCTGTTCCGAACCAATTCTAGGTCCTAACTTTACACATTTGAAGGAACCTTCACGGTAAGTGACGTGACAAGTTTGGTTTTAAGTATGCGCAACAGAGTTTTGTTAAATAATCTTTTAATGCTTTTTTTTGCGTAGTGCAATCTTCCTGGGAGGCGTGAATGTTTCAGACTTTCCGATTTCATACATTAAAGGTGTCGCTGAACTTTTCGAATATTGCGTGAATGCAGAAGAACTTCAAGGTATTCCTTGGGTTATTAATACGATGGGATTTTCCCAAGGTAAGCTCTCCTTCGTACTCGTTACACATGAATTAAAACATACTATTATCAACTATTGGAATTTAAGGTGATGATTTGTTACCTATGTTTTGAATAGGATTGGGCGTACATTTAACTTGTGAAATCGTGAAAATCATTCGTCCTACTGCTGTGATTCAGTTAAACATTGACAACAACCAGAGATCCTTCCCTTTTCTTTTAAACAAACAGAATGTGTCAAAGTTTAAAACCTTCCTAAGTGACAACCTACCCCAAAAATATCGCGAAGAACTTGTTGACTATACCTTCTTATCAGTAAAATCTGCATGCAACCACGAGGAGGCTTCCAATAGAAGTTCTTGGTGAGTGGTCATTTTTTAGATGTTATCTTATATGAATATGAACGATTAGATTGAGATCAAGTATCTAGCTTGAGTTTGCTTTATTGTTAATTAACAGGGGTACATCCCCAAAGGTTTCTAGAGAATTGGTCATGGTCTCATATTTTGCCGAGAAAGTTGGTTCAGCAGATGGATTTGATATACGTTCAGTTTTGCCGTTGTGGTTAGTAGCACAAAAATTTGGTCATTAAGCCTATTTTCTTTATCAATGTGTGGTTGATTTAATGTGAAACAACTTCTGTCTCTTTTTAGCGTTCCGTTAGACTGTGTAGCAATTGGAACAATGAACTCCACCCTTATGTACGATGAAATCCTGTCGTCAATAAATGGAACATTAGTTGCATTTTGTCAAATTGCGGAAAGTTTGTTGGAGTCAGTTGATGGATCAGAACGGAAATACATTACGAAGGCAGGAAATTTCACCAACAACTGTTTAGGTTATGGAATTGTTCGAGCTATTGATAAACAATCAGACACCCTATACATTATAACGGCCCTTCAGGAGACTGATATTTTATTGAAAGTCAACGTACTATTAGCAGCTGGTAATGTTGGACTTCCTGTCCATTTTTACATAAGTCCGGGAGCAGGGAGCTCAAAACAGACGCAAGAATTGCCGTATGTGATGGATCGTAACAAAGAAAATTCAACGCTGCATTCAGCTGCTAAAAAGTTCTTCGTTCCTAAACGTGTGACCCACACTGTCTTGAAAAATTGTTTGGTTTAATCCTTTATATTGGTTGGTGTAACAAACTGTTAGAAGACGCTTGTGGCTGAGACGAATGAAAAAAATTCGTGATCTATTGTTTAATGAATTTATTGTTTTGTTGATGGTTTTGCACATGCTCGTGTAAATCAAATTTTTGTGAAGTGTTTAATCAGTTATGAATGACCTGCAATACTAACGAACTAATATCGTAAGTAATTATTTTCATGCCCTTTGTCAAAATTCAAGGTTATTTTTTCATTAAACCAACTTTGAAACTATCTGGCTATGTAGTTGTAATGTCATTTATCGATGGTTATTATGACTTAAAAGTTGTTGCAGTTCCGTAAATATGTGGTTGAATTAAGTAAACTCCTGAGTAAGCTAGAGGCACTCCTTCTTTTAAATCCAAGCGAAATCTTTTCACATCCACTTGAGCAAATGCGCCTTGTTCCAACTCCTTTTTAATGTCTTTGTCTGGTCGACAACCGTCGAATAAAAACTGGGTAATCCATAATGTTCCGAAAATGATCTGAATGATTTTGGTAAAGGACATGCTAGTGTCTATTACGTGCTCCATGAAGAAAAATTTTCCACCCTGCAGAGTAAAAGTACATGCATGTCAAACGTTTAGGATTCGCTATTTCATTAGTTCACATTCACAGTGCCCTTAAACTAATTAATTCACCAACTACTGTCATGTTAATTAACCAACTTACAGGAACCAATACTCTTTGTATTTCTTTGTATATCGCTTGTAAATCATCCGCGCTGCATAACACAAGAGTGGAAACCACAGCGTCAACGGATTGGGAAGGGATTTCTTTCATGTTTTCCGCTCCAGTAACCACATAGCGCTCTAGCTCCACTTCTGGAAGCTATTAAGATATTTCAAATGAGTTCATTTTTAAATATACAACCTCTTTTAAGGTTAAATCATATATATATATAGATATATATATGTTCGACGATGCCGATGTAAATAAGTCGTATTTACCTTTTTGAATGTCTTTACTAATTGCTCTTTGAAAAATGGATTAGGGTCTGCCACTATGAGTTTGGTGTTTTTGGGATAAAACTCCATGTTAGCACCTATAATACCAGCATATAATATCAAGGCAATGTTAATTTAAACCCGTCCATTACGTTTCGTGGTAAGCTTTACAAAACTGGGAGTTTGGAAGCTCAGACTACTTTCTCGACTTCCCTCAAGTACCCAACCGTAAATGAATTTAGTAGCAAAAAAATTACTACCTGAACCAGCTCCGATTTCGAGTATCCTGATTCCCTTTTCTTTCCTTAGCTCTGGACAGCTTGATTCAATCTCATGCAATGGCTTGAACAATTCTTTCTTGTAGAAACCCGTCTTTGCATTGTGAAATATTGGGAAATCTTTGAAATATTCAGCAAAGAATCTAATTTGGGCAAATGAAAGTTATTCTTCGATAAGTGTTTTTACCCAAATATCGGAACTACATCGATATCCTGTATTTCCAATCTTGTAACAAAATACCCCAATATACGTAGAAAAGGCTTACTTATGACGATTTTCAGTTCCAATATATCGGTGTCCATATTTCAGAAGAAACCACGCTATAAAAGCTAGTACTAGCACAAGTGAAAGTCCTAAAAGTTCCAATATCATTGTAAAAGTCTTGATTTTGATAACTCCTCCACGTTACGAGAATCTTGTAACCAAACAAAGTCGTTGATGACTGGAACCTGATTGACTAATGGATGAGGACGATGCGAATTGCAGATGCCAACAACACATCATACTTTGTGTTGCATACAATACAGCATAAGATGTACTATTTTAAACGACTTTTAATGAAAGAAGCATGCATTTTCATATCTTCATGTATTTAAGCCACGTTTGTTTCGGATGTGATTATATCCTTCATCCTTTCGTAGTTCCATAAAATACTTAATCAAGCTTTCCATTATGTATCAAACATGCACATGTAAATATAGTACTGTGTATACATGCAATGCATGTATATGTCTACGTAGCACGGTTGCTAAACATGGTAAGTTTTACCAGCAACAGGCAAGGTTGAGGTTGACCCTGAGAAGATCTTCCAATTGTAAATCTGAGCAGAAAACCGATCACCACAAATGTGTTTTGGAAGGCATGGTTCGGTTGGTTTGGTTCTGCCTCTGCATGGATCAGTTACTGATCTCCGAGTTTATAACATCATATAAGCTCAAAAGCAAGCAGAACGAGAGACTCCAATCTACCTGAGTTACTCAGGCTGAGTACATAATGTGTATGCAATGTAATGCATGCACAGTGCACTTATGCCTATATTACAATTATCAAACGATGGTATTACTTTGCTGCACATCTATTATATTTATAGCAATGTAATTGGAATGTAATGCATTACTAATGTCACCGATAACCAATTGTCATCTTTGCGGTATTACAGCAGACTGGTTTACGTTCGAATGTGTGAGATGGGTTATGTACTGGACGCACACAAACGTAATTATTATTGTTTAATACATTAATAGTGTTAGTGTTTGATACGCTAAAATTAAAAACATGAATTGAAAATGACTGACAGAGAGTTGCAGAAAGAGGATGCGTAAAACGTTTATTAAACTTGCGTGGCAGTGCCAAAACAACTTTCAAGGTCAACGTAGCTGAAAACGTAGGCCGCTTATAAGTTGATTTTTCATAACAATGATCATTACACGTTGTGTAGGCTCATAAGGAATTGTTTTTCATATGAATAGGTTAAAAAACAGTGTGTGTTTGGATAATTCAATGAGTGACAAAAACGAAACCATTCTAAACGACACGCATGCAAGATGTTTAATGATAATCGTAATTGGTATTACATATGTATAAAAAATGCATGAAGGAGTTGAATAATAAAGTTAACACTTTATGGAATTGTTATTTTCAAGTTTTCCTCAATGATGCACGCGAACAAACAATGTATGCTCCTAAAGTTGCGTGTCACCAGTCACCATGCACAAACAGGCAACCCAAGACACATTAGGATAGGATTCTTATTCGTATTATATATTCCTTATCCTTATAGGTTCATACTTCTATTGGACCTATCGCCAACGAGACATTAGACACTTCATAATTTAGCAGGTTTTGGAATTCGGGTGATAGACTGGGGTCGGTACGCCAATTTTGGAATCTATCTTCTAGATAGAGAAATCTGGTTGATGAACTACAATGTAATGTAATTGGATGGTACACGCACTTGAGAGGAGAATGTAAGATGAAGTAATTTTAAATATGACAGGATCGCTCTAGTTTAGTCCAATCCGTTAAATCTCTATTTTCTCCGTCGAAATGGCCGAAGACGTAGGCAATCGGTAACAGCACTATGAACTGTTTTTTTTGCATATTGTGAGAGTATGGTTATCCTGATCTTGATTCTTAAACAACTTCATCCAATTTGCCTTGTACATTTTGTTTGTTCATTCTTTATTTTTCATTTGTTCTTTGAAAGACTCACAGTACGACAAAGAACCAAAATTGATGATATCAAAGATAGCGTACCAAAACCGCCTGGGTACATCCCCGAAAATAGTTTGCCAACATGGGAATATATGCTACTGGAACAAAAGCTTCCATCCCTTCCATCCCCAGAAACTACGCAAATATATTTTACACGAGGACAGCTTGGAACATCGGTTACCTTACACATGCTTTCTCTGCCTTTATTCCAATTCCTTTAGATTGAATTGGAATGCTCTTGCATAGCAAAATTGTCACATTCATTATGATGATTCAAATTTGTAAAACGTTAAAATTCAAAATTTAACAGATGATAAGGCCCACTGTAGTTTACTCAACGGCAGATCCAGCTAACCGAGTCCGCGTACCTTCCAACAAGTGTGAACTTCTGCATCTTCCTTGCGCACGAAAATATTTTCTGGGGAATAGCATACTTAAGCAGTTGCAACATCATAAGCTGATCAATGACAAAAATGAAGTCCTTTGTTCAATAAAGGAGTTTAATCGCTTTCGATTATACTTATCTTCTTTATACAATGACGAAGTTCGCAAAAAGCTCGAAGAACAGGTGGGGAGCATTTCGTGGTTTGAAAGCATTATCCTGGATAAATTTGACAAAATTAATCCCATCAGTTTTCATATTCAGTCTGATACATTTTATATACACTTCAGGATGAACTACTACAATATACTCGAGAGCAAAATCGGGCGTTTTTTCGCGAACAACAGGAAGAAGAAGGTGGCAAGCTAGCCGTAAGAAATGAAAGGACTGCAAGGGCTAAACAATACCAGCAGGAAGCATTAGAACAGCAGCGTAAAAAGTACAAAAGTAATAATTAACTTTCCATCAAAAAAATCTCGACTTGTTCACATCTTAATTTTTAAAAATATGAACCTAGACAAGAGCAAAATGAAAAGAACGCAAATCTTCGTCGTCAACAGCTATTGGAAGAAAAACAACAAGCTCAGGCATCAAGGATGATGCAAAGTGAAGAGCGGATGGAAGCCGTAAGGAACCGGATAATGAAACTGAGAGAAATTGAAGACGCGAGAAAACGGGAGATTCTTCACAAGACCACTTTGAAAGACATGCAATCTGAGGCGAACAGAGAACATGCGGAGAAGACGAAGAAGATTGAGTATGACAAAAAGGTTGCAACCAAACTCGTTTTCAGAAAATATGTAATTATGATTCGTTTCAAAATCACAAACCATGAACATGCTATATTTAAATTAGCTTAAACACTGGTTTGATGCCAAACTGATAAGTGCCTCAGCGAGGTTGGATAGGGAGAAAGAGGTCCAAGCTGAACAAAGTGATAGCAGGAAACAGAATGCAAAACGAAGGCAAAAACGGGTGGAGAAATCCAGGGCAGAACTTCGTGAGTGAAGAATAATGTAAAGAGCACTGCATAATTATTGATAAAACGTTGTTTAATTTATAACAATACTTTAGCCGGCCGTATTGAGAAGAAAAAAGCTGAGGGAGAGAGACTGGACAAAATTGTTCGAAAATTTGCCATGCGTTGGCTCAACAGGGTTAGGGAAAGGCTCAATAAACCCCGTGACGAAAAGCATGAGAGTGTATTTTATTCTCAGACGAAGAATGTTCTAAGCGACAGCATGAAGCAATTGATCCATGACTCTGGATATGGTATTAAATACATTTGTTACCTTCCCCCTTCCAATCAAGATCAATGTAATCGTTTTACACTATTTATCTCATATTTAGAAAAACTGGACGATGTGGTGATGAATATCATGAAGTTTAAGGAGGCAATCAAGAAACAAATAGCAGCGGAAGAGGCAGAGGAGGAAGCAGAAGAAGAAGCCGCTGCCGCTGCTGCGGCTGCAGCTGCCGGAAACGAATGAAGAAAAGATGAAATCGGATGGACAAAACAAGGCAACGCAGCAGCGTATTCGATTTCTCTGCACGATCCCTAATTCTACCTTACATTCTCTTCGTCACACATTTATAATTTTTCAAAATTCTCTGTTTTATATTTGTATTTTTGAAAAGTTGTATTTAAGCCCATTTCACTTATTAAAATGCAAAGCAAATTAAAAGTCCAACCCGTGATTCTCCAATGAACGCATTATCAAACTCTAAAATTTCTCAAAGAAAAAGCTTGCTTCAATTTCAGGGAAAAAGCGTCCTTTGTTCACGAACCCGAAATGCACTTTCTTTGGCGTGGCCATTGAGAGGATGCTTTGACGTTCTTCTACCGCCAATGCTCTTCAGCAGCATGAGATATTTAGTATATTTTTGGGTATTGCAAATAATGCTGTATCTGAAGAAATTTGTTTGTTTTGATATTTTGATCAAATTTCATAGTTCATAAGTTCATTACTTTTTTCAGTGAATGTGACATTCGACATTAAATCTCGTTGTCTGTACAATAATAGTTGAAAGTTTACTGGTAGGCTAAGGTCCATTTATAGTGTTTGATCATGAGAGGACTCAGAGTACGAAATTTGAGAAAACTGATCCAAGATTCGTCCACGTTCGGAGCACCGTTGGAAGATGGGAAAATTGGAGGTGACCCCTTTCTAACCGGACCCTTTGCAAAAGGAACCAGATTATCGGTTTATTTTGATCAAGGAGATAATGCTGCGGAGGAAACAAGACGAAGAAAAATTAACCCTGCGGAAACATCAGTAAGTAGATTAAAATGGAGTTATTACATACTATGCTGTATGATGATAACAAATGACAGTTAAATGATCCTTATATTTTGTTGTTGAAGGTCATAATGTTTCCGGGACAAGGTACACAACACGTGGGAATGTGTGGGGATACGGCATCCATGCCTCGTCATGTGCAAGTGTTGTATGAAATCGCGAGTAGCATTTTAAATTATGACCTACTTGACCTTTGTGCCAATGGTCCCATTGAAAAACTAAACAAGACTGTCTATTCACAACCTGCCATTTTGGTGTCATCTCTTGCGGCACTTGAAAGATTGAGGGATAAGGAACCTGACGTAATAGAGCGTTGTGTTGTTACTGCCGGCTTTAGTATTGGAGAAATCACTGCTTTGGTATTTGCTGGTGTTCTGTCATTTGAAGATGCTATCAGAGTGGTGAAAGTTAGAGCAGAAGCAATGCAGCTGGCGTCAGAGATTGTCCCCAGTGGAATGTCCACAGTTTTATATGGAGCTGATTCCAAACTAAGTAAGGTCTTCTTCAATGCAATGTGAAATTCTGATATATAGATATTGTATGGCATTTATTACGACCAAATGTCCAAAGTTTGTTTTAATTTGCAACAATATTATTTTTGTGTTTTGCAGATTATTCTCTAGTTGTAGCAAAGGAATGGTGTAAAAGAGAGTTTAAAATTGAGGAGCCAGTTTGTTCTATAGCCAATTACCTCTTTCCCCACTGTAAAGTAGTAGCTGGTCACACCGAGGCGTTGGACTTTCTCGACGCTAACTATAAAGATTTTAATTTGCGGCGAGTAAAAAGATTACCAGTGTGTGGAGCATTTCATACTGAGTTAATGCGACCCGCTGCTCAACCTATGAGAGCTGTAATGGATTCTGTTACAATCAACCGGCCACGGATGCCTGTTTACTCTAATACCACAGCAAATAGATATCATTCTTCAGGCGAATTGAAAAAGGTTCTAACTAAACAAATTTACCAACCAGTCAAGTGGGAACAAGTCATTCAAAATTTGTATCAACGGTAGGTATCTTCTAAATTCCTTTCAGTTCTTTTAATGGTATCAATTCTTCGTGGTTTTAATCCAAAATACATTTGAAACTTGTAGACCCAAGGAGTCGGAGTATCCGTACACATTCGAATGTGGTCCTGGAGGGTCCTTGGCTGCTGTTTTGAAACAAGTAAATTCAAAGGCTCACTTAAAATGTACGATGGTAAATCCTTGAAGAAGGACTGTTCTCGTAGTTTTATGTAGTTTTATAGTTTATGTTAGAGTTCTTGAATTTTTATGGAAAATGATCGAATATATTGACAAACGATAAATAAAAATCCCTTTACAACATTGAAAGAAAGAATGGTACGGTTGAATTCGAACGATCAGAAAGATTGATGTAGTATAGTTTGTTGTCGCATTTGGCATTGCATTTATGTGTTAATCGTGATTTATAGAGCAAAGCATTGTTGAAGTTACTGAAGCACAACCGAAATCTGACGCATTGGTTGGAGAATGAAATAAAGTTCAGACTCTAATCGTGTTGGCTTGTTCCTTTTTGACAAACTTTTTAATACAACTAAATATTGTGGAAGTATTCCAGCTTTAGTAGTTGATTTGTGTGAACTTTGGGTAAATTATTGTCGGAAAAGTGAAAAGCTAATTTTTAATATTTTAACTTAAAATCAGAGATTTTGAGTTCTCCAAATGATATGAAATACGTACGTTACTGATTTTGGTTAATCTTCAATCACAAGGGAGAGTATCAGCAGCATACGGATTGCTAGGTTTTAGCTTTAACACATATTATATTTCATATATATGGTATACAAAAACCCATGTAGACGAATGGTATGAGATCATTTCATAATATTAGGATATATTAATCATCATCATGTATAATGATACTTATACTTTCCTGAGAACTGTAAATGCAACGAGACAACAATTTCAGTCATACTCAGGTTAAAACGGGTGAGATAGTTGAACTGGGCAGGGCAAAATTTCATACGCAGTACTTTCGTTTTAAGTCGTTCATGATCTTTTTCCTTTCCTCATTAGTTTTCCTAGCTTGACTTGTTTCCTAACAATCGATGAAAAACTTTCTCTTGAATTGTCAACTTTTTGTTCGAACTTTTCCATTGAATTTGTTAGGAAAAGAAAATGGAATGGTCAACTTAGTCAGCAATCTTTTTATTGATATGTTACCTCATATCAATGTATGTATTATGTATGCATGTACGATATTACGTTTCGATTATTCTGGTGGTACATATAAGATAAAACAAGCTGAATATATTCGGTAAACCATTTACTTTCCATTTCACTCTTAATGTCCAAAAATCCTTTCGACTCTTATGCTGACATTGTCATTAAAAAATGTATACGGGTGTGTGGTATGGTCATTCTAAAGAAGTTGATAGATGGATTCTGTCTTTTTACCCTTCCTATTAATCGTCAGTGTACGAGATATGGGTGGGCTCTACATGAAGATTTAAGCTTTTTTACCTAAAAGTACAAATGTACGAGGAAAAGAGCTGAACTAACAAAGTGGATTCCGATGGGGGTTTAGTTAGATCCGCTCCCTACTACGGAGAAAGATCTACAGACTGTGTCTTAGGAATGCCAGGGAACTGTGGAGAAATGTATAAAGCTTACTCGGTTTCTGGTATCGCTGGTAGTGTTTCTGAACAATTTTGTCTTTTCAGTAAGTGCAATGTTCATTCAGTCAAGATTCAAAAAAACCAATTTTCTCCGACTTTTCTTTTCCATCAGAACTAGAATAAATCCCGGAGGACGTTGCCACCACTTGACAGCTCAGCTCATTGATCAGGTTTCGATAGCATTCATTTGCTACCTTTGTAGTGAGTAAGAAGATCTGGTGCAATTTTTCTCATTCACCACTGCCGCCGCTACATCATGTAACAATAGTTGGTAAAGCACAAACTCAGCTTAATCGTCGTAAATTATATACTTAACGACCACGACAATGTAGAAATAAGAATGTCGTAGTGCGGCATTTACATAATCTTAGAAATGAGTATGCACTTTGCACAGCCATCGGAAGACCGCTCATGTATTGAATAGAAATCATCGGTAAAACGAGAATACCCGGCTTTCACCACCGTGAAAGCTAATTTCTACATTGTTTTAGCCAAAGACCTAAAACACTTAAAACAAGACAACGCATCCAAGCTAAAAACTGTGACCATTTAACTTTTTTTTTCACGTACCTTATGGACATTTTACATGTATTTTAGTCGTAGTTAAGGACACAAAGTTCACGAAACGCCTTTTTCAATGTATCCTTATGGTCACACTCTCCTGTAATGCATTCTAATGGAGGATGCAAACTCTATTTAGTTATACCTATGGTTTTAGCTATTATTTGCCAGGGAAGCAAAGCACGTCCGTTTTACTTCCTATTAATGTTGTATAAGTTTTCACATACCGTCTAAAATTAAAAGATCTTACTCAGTCGTTTAAAACTCAAGATTTATAGTAGCAAATGTGCATAATGTATATATACTCACACTTTCGGGAAGCTGTAAGCTTACGCTTCATATTGAACTTTATGATCAAATTTGTTCAGATCAGCTTCTTCTCGCGAATCGGCTACAATTTGCTATATCGTAATTGTTGAAACCCGGTGTTAACACCTAATTAATTGGAGGACATGCATGCATCATGCCAGACTTTTACTTTACGAAACTTTTAACTAAACGACTAAAGCAACGGATTTTTGAATATGTAACGGACATGCAAAATAAAATACTCTAAAAGTCACTCTGTTCTTTCCACGAGTAAAATCATGTAGCGTGACTACAACAATGGACATGGCTAGATGTCACATAAATTCAACTTTATTTAAACCGAGTTTTTTGGAATATAAGAAGTTACCCTTTTTCCTCACTTACGTAATAATGAACGTTACACATAGTTTGACAGTAAGAAACATATTTAAGGGGTAATATGACCTCCATGCAATGTACTGATAAATATTCTGCCAAGATCTACCCATATACATATAACATAATAACCAGTTTGCACCGTACACAGAAGTAGTAGCGACAGATTCCCATTAACTTTAACAACAACTATATATATGACGGTTACTGTCACAATTTTCTTCATCTCGGCAGACAAAGATAAATCATTCAATATAGCACATAAACACAATTTTTCTCGTACATCGTATAGTATAATAGTACATAAACAAGTCAAGATCACAATTTTTCACATTCTCTCGATCAACACTTATCATAGCCCTCATATACCTAAAAGTATGTCTATTTATATATATATTGCGTCAATGTGTCAATTACACGTAATTATGGAAGCCTGAACATTTAGCTGAGATTTACTTTTCTAGCATACATAAATGACATTTTGCACATAAATATTATGTATATATAATGTACGCATATATTCACAGTAATGTATTTCTTTAAGGTACAGGAATATGCATGAACGAATATCAAGCTTATAAAAGATTTTGAGTAGTATTTAAGTAATATTGAATTGATTTATGCAAAAAGACATACATATATACATAACATAATATTTTAAATACTACATTATATACACATTATGTACATGACGATCCACATATTACACGTATTATATATTACAGCTGAATATTAATTTCTATTGGATTTCCAATGGATTGGAGGAAAGTTCTTTGTATACGTTATCATCAATTTTAAGCAATTAATTTATTAACGAGTTACGGATTTCAGTCAGTGTATTTTTATTATATTAATTTTTTATATGATTTGATCTTAGAATGAGTAATTGCAGATTATAAGCAGATTTGAGAATTCAGTAATGTTTACAACATTTAGCTCGGTTTTGCAGCAGTTTCGTTTGAAACCTTGTGTTTTAGTTTAGTTTAATATTATCAGACACATTATAAGCATTACTTGGTATATGATGTATTTTTTATGTTGAGTAATTTTTTTCACAGAAAGAGGAGCAAACCATGTTTTTCTTATGCAACATGCAGCTTGAGAAATTATTATTTTCACAAGGTGTTTTGTTTGTCACACTGATTTCTCTTTTCATACGTGAACTGTTTTTCTTAGTATGTACTTATGTAGTCGCACTTAAAGTGTCCATTTTTAAAACATGCATCACCACAGCGGATATACTATATATGTTAGTAACGATGGATCGATCTGGTCTGGGTTTTTTTTCTGCTGTTGACTTGATTTCTCTAATCATGTTGAGTGTTAATGGCAATGGCTGCTCTAGAGCTTCGATGAATAATAAATGATAGTGGTAATAGCCACAAAAATAAAAATGGTGCTATTTGGGATGCCTTTGCTGTCCTCATTTTGGATGCTTTCTCATTAAGCCGGATGTTTTCCATGTCATTTCACACTCCTTCCCGAGCTGACATTTTACATCAGCACGGCATATAGCATCCACGTGCCTTTCCCATTGTTTCATTGAGGCATAGCTTGGCTATAGCAGCCAGGAAAAAGATATTGGAATATTTGAATGATTCTTACATGCTAACGTTAATAATGATGACGATGAACGGAAACAATCGCGTGCTTTTATACTCTCCGGCTCCTCCAGAAGAGCCGGAGCCAAACAATAAAAGTAGACCAGCTTTTTAAGTTGAAGAACAATCTCGAATTCTCGCTTGTTTTAATGATGACATGGAATATTATAGGTTGGGGCGCGATTCGAGGCGAGGTAAGGTATTTATTCCTCGACCTTGTACATAAAGAGGAGAAAGTGTATATATGATCGAGTATATCAATACGCTTTCTCCATAAAATCGTGATGTTGTAGGTCACGTCGCATTATATCAACCTCATTAAAGATTCCGTTTCTTCTTGTGACTGTGTGTCTTTACAGATGAATGGCTCAAAATAATTGTATAGCTCCATTCTATAGACACCGTACACTTATACACCATGAATTTCTTGTTGGAGCGTGAAACACAGCGAAATATTTTTTCCAGATTGATAGTTTTAGGTTGTTCATTCCACTCGAAAATGATAATACAATGGGAAACGCAAAGTTTGAGATAAAATAGATAGATTGAGCAACTTCAGCCTTAACTTGACCTTTCATCTTCATGGAAAGCGGAGGATTGCGTTAGTGTTGACGTCGACGCGTCCTAAAAACGAACGTTGTTTGGATGTACTAATACGTTGCATTACTCATAAATATACGGGCTACCATGTGTAACGATATTATTATTATGGATGTCCAATGAATATAGATAGATACATATACGTAATCAACGCTGGGTGAGCATGGGTAGACGGATCGCAGAATTTGCAACAATTTGCCGGTTTGAGTTCCAATTTTCGCTCAACTCCTCTCAGTCTCGCATGTCGCTTAAATGCTGGAGTAAATTGTGTGCTGCAAATGGTGTGTAAACACACCGACGGTCCTTCAAACAGAAGTGATGGGATGTCTTTTTAGCAGCACAGCAAAATGACGAGTTTTTTCCTGAACACTTTTCTCTATTTCAACTCATTACTCTTTCATTCCCTTTATTCTTCTCTTTTTGCCTTGTTGACGTTACCAGGTTTTCAATTTTTTTCTGCTGATCTATGCATCTTTGATGTACCGTTTGGCTGGTCCTTTGTGCAAGTGGGAGAAAGCTAATATTACGACGAGAATGAGCTTCCAAACATGATGACTTTTGAGTTACTCATTCTTCGTAATAGGCTTATAGTTCTTCTTTCACCACTTGAAATAAAAGAGCGTTCTGTTTGCAGCTTATTACTTGAGCGTCCTGTTACCTCAATGATTATGGCTCTGCTTCTTTCATGTAGATTCATCTTAACCGTTTCTCTCGCCGTGGTGGAAATGGCAGAAACCATGAGGTTTTCTCTTTTTCCCCTAGTTGTTTACTTTGCTCTTGGAGCTCAAGTGATTTCCGTTGTCAGCTAACTAGGCGCTTTGATCAGACTCGCTCTTTTAATTCAACGCACATCTTTTTCAGCTTGGAGCTTTCAACAAGCGAAGGTACACGGTTGAAAATGAAAGCTTTTAGCATTTGGTGAAAGTTGCTTGCTTCATCTTCAAAAAATATTTTTAGTCGTCCTTCTCTTCTCTTCTGACTTATTAAAGCTGCATTTCAAAATTCTTGGCTGCAGCTGAAATTCAATGATGGTTTTGGTTTTGATCCGTTCGAAAGGCATTAAAGGGTCGCGGTTGTTCCTTTCATTTATGAAAGAGTAGGAAGTTTAGGTATGATTCATAATATAATTTACGTACGTATGTTCAATATTATGAACCAATTAGGAAATGTGCTCGAAAGGCTTGGGAACTAATGTATTTGTGGTCTCTTGCGATGAAGATATGGAGCAGCAAACATGATGATGAAGACTTGTCTGCATCTTGCTTTCTCCAAAGAAGATAACGGTCTCACAATGCCCCAAGGTTTTCTCCGAATTCTCATCGAAGAAAAGCCCCAAGCTCTCTACAAGGCCACTTTCTCATTTGATGAACCAATTTTGTTTGCTTTTCAAAGAAGACCCTCCAGCATTTCTTATCTTCCAATTTCTCCAACATCCTTGCCTCTGAAGGTATTTCTTCGAGATGTGGAGACGATATTGAAGACGAAGGAGAAAGTTGAAAGACGAATTTTAGGGTGTTGGAATTTTGTGTCCCAATAGGTTGCACAACGATGAGAGGAAGGGAGAAGCTCGAAATATATGCTCGAGAAATGACAGGGTTCGGATGAACCCCACAAAAGCGAGCAATTTAGAAGAGCAAGAAGGAAACTCGGGTTCTGCGTCCATCTCCTTGTTTGGCCCTTCGGGCCATTCCGAACTGTCACATGGACCCATCAGAGGACGTCCCACCGCCGGGCTTGGAGTCACCGCTGCCGGCTCCACTGGCAGCATCATCGGCGTCTGTTCGGTACGGAGAATTTTTTCCTCTTGGAGACAACCCTCGGAAGTCCAGCTGATACTGTATTTGGGGAAAATAAAGGAAAAGAAATACTTGTGTTAATTACCTCAAGTGGCTTTCAGTATCCTCCCAGAGGAGGGTTTTCGGAGCATTTATGAGCTCTATATGGCATATACATATTTTTCTGCTGCTTCTACATTTTATAATAATTTTATATCAAACCACCAAGACTCGTCTAGCTCTAGAGTAAACCTAAGGTTTCTAGTCTTCGTCAAAGGACTTAAGGTATGTAATTATGTCCTTCTTTTACAAACACGATATACTGTTCTTCGACTAACAAGAGAATTTACGTCCATTATAGATAAATACCAATACATATCTTATTAGCTGGGCTACAGAATAGAATATATAGATACACAAGAGAACAGACTGTCTATACACAGTAGGTACATCTAATGTGATCAACTAACAGCCAACTAGAATCTCTTGTTAATTAACGTAGCATGTTCTTGACTAAACTTTATTGGCCGTACTTGCACCACAAGGACTAATAATAAGAGAAAAACTACTATATACTTTAAGTACAGTTGCTAGACTCATACTTTTGACTTTGCTGGCTCAACAATGCACACTCAAGACGTTAAAAGAAAAGTTTCAAACTGCAAGCTGTAAAAGTTAACGATGTTATACGATACAGACAAAAGTAGCATCTTACTCACGCTTGAGTTCAAGTACAAAATACGAGATCAACTTGAAAGCAAAAAGCGTACATGTATATTCAGCATGCAATAAAGCGCTAATTTCTTTGTGTAAGTTATTTTTGGTTGATAGTTGCGCTTGTTCATGTCTGCTTGTATTTTTAGTGTTAAATGAAGTAAAGTTTAAGAAGCTGTTAATGAGACGCGATTATTAAGCACGTAAGATTCTCTCATGCGTTATATACAACTTGAATTTTCCGTTCTTCCAGGAAAAGTACAATGATGCTATTATTTACCACACCAGTAGTGTGTTTTGCCCTTTTGGCTGGTGCACTTTCTTATGGCGTCAGTCTCATATGATTTTAGAGGTGGGCTGGGCAATGAAAGTTTGAGCGTTAGATAAGCAAATTAGTTGGTCCAACCGAAAGGCTTGACAATAGGTATATTGTCGTGAGAAGAGAAAGGGTTTGGGATATTATGCCAATTTATTTTTGAGCCATTTGGATGATCTTGCTCTAAGCATAGTGTCTGAAAACTTTAGCAACAGAAACATGAATAGATATACGTAATTGTCAAGGCCTTCGGTTGAACATTTATAATGTAAAATTCCATTATATTTTCAAGACACATACAACAAGTACAGCGCGAGCAAGTAGAGTAAATCACCATGCGACACGTGCTTAGATGAGGACAACGTGCAAAGGTCAAGTTCCAATCCATTTCGGCTTGTGTTTCAGTTTCAACAGAGTCATCATCGCTTTTGAACTTACACATGAGCAAGACAAACATAACATTCCGTTGTAATTATTATTATCAAAATAGCATTCAGGCCCTGAATTACAGGGTACATGCGAAGAACATGCTGCTAATTTTGTAAATCTAAGTCTACTTGTCCGGTAACGTTATGCTCACTTATATACGGTGTACTATTCAGACATTTCTTTATGCTAAAGTAAAAATGTCGCCTAGTTGAAAACGCTGCAAATATGCTTTCTCCGATATTGACCTGCTGTTTGAGGTTTTTATCAAATTGTTTAAATAATATGTGAACGTGTTTGTCTTTGGTGCTGCTGTATGCTACGAAAACATGATGCATCAAGATACATTCCTATTCTATGCATGTCTTTATGTCAAGTGACATATTTGTCTTTACGAGACATACGGCATACAGGTAATCGTATTGTCCAGAATACGGGTTTCGTGTCCCTCCAATCCATATTTGTCACTAGCGAAATCATCACAGTTACATACCAAACGACTATATAGACATTAATATTATGAAAGTACATTTAAAAACATGTTTTACAGGCAAAGATATGCATTATTATAAACATCGCGCATCACAGTAAGGAAAAACTGAGAATTCCTGCATGTGTGAATGTAAACGTTTGGGTAGTTGTTGCACAACCATTTAACTGAACTGCAGCATTAAAAATCTAGTCAAAAATTGTTTCTATTCCGTTTTCCCAAGAAAACTGTTTGCTATAAGTATTTCAAACCATACAGTGTTTCACAATACAAGAAAAGAGCTACAGAACTTGCTAATAAGAGTCTAAATTGTAAACGATAACGAACGATCATCTGCCGTACTGCACCTATAAATATATATATACATATAGATCAACTGCAACACTGAGGTTTAATAAACTCAATACAACTCTGATCTACACACTAAAGTTCAATACGGTAACTTGCACTGGTTTCAGAGCATGAAAAATGAAAAAAATTTGGAGTTCCAACTCTACCTTTCCGGAATTATCACCCGACTGTGCTGCTGTAAGCATATACTATATAAAAAACATTGGAGTAATCAAAAAGGTTCCTTCAGTTTCGTTCTCCATCTTTTTCAATTGTCGCTTCATGTCAAAATCGCTTGGACAAGACAAAATAGTTATCAAAACAAAAATGTAATGATTGTTCTTGTTCCAGCTCACAACAACTGAGTTCAGTCATATTATGAAGAAGTGAGATTAGTAGTCCGAGAGGGTTAGATAATTTGTCAAAAATGAAGATTAGTAACTAGAGTATGAATATTGTCATTTCATTGTTAGTTGCCGATACAAATGCTACAAATGTTCAAACACGGATAAATTACGGTACGTATGAAATATTAAAATATTACTACAAGATTGAAGGCAAAGAGTTTCATTGGTAGGCAAGGACAGGGAAACACCTTTACAGGGAGTCAATCTAATGAGTACAAACACATTTTAACGGATTTCCAAAACCCACACAACATCTAAAGGAGTGAAAGTCTTTTGGCAGTTTTTGCCCAATAGAATGTGTATTGGTACAAGAAGATCAAAAGAAAAGTTGTGGTGCAGGGTGAAAGTGAAAGTAGCACATTTTAAGGCTGCTGTTTTTGAAGAAGGTATATTGTGAAAACCTATTTTAGAACTCGCTGTAAATACTATCTTGTATGGAGATATATTCGAAAAATGAGCTTATCCATGTGGTTTATTAAAACTGAATAAATTTCTGGAAAATGGTCCCGACTCGAAAAATTGTTGCTGAAAGATTAACAATATAAATTGAGCCATAATAGATAGTAGATTATGTGGTAGAAAACTTACTTTGGAAGCACATTCAAAGCAGGTAGTAACAACTTTGGAAATAACAGTCATGAGCAGTTTAGTCTCTTGAATGACTGAATCGACTTTCGTAAACGTAGCGGCTTTACCAACAGTTGGATTTTTTACTGTGAATTGGAGTTGTTGGACGCGTGTTGGGATTTCATCCACTTTCTCCAACAGTGCTTTCTTTTCCGTACTGGTTGGAACCTGGAATGTACAAACAATCAAGAGGTCATCATTATTAAATGAGAGTATTTTTGACGAAAGTGTGGTAGCTAAATCTAGATTTGAAACGGGGCTTCCTCTTCTCCATTATTCAACCCTATGAAAAATTAAGCAACCCAAACATCTCTCCCAATCAACTCAAACGTCAAACGCTTCTACTTTTGACTTTGGAGAAGACGACAAGTAGGGTATTTCAGGAAACACGTGCCTATTGCCAATTCTACCCCTTTATTTATGTAAATTGTGACGCAATCCAGTTATTTTCAACTTATCTATTATTCACTCTTAAGGAGGTTTGAATGGTATATTATGCATAGATAAAGAAGGACTTTTGTTGTCTTACTAGGAGTCGTTCTTATTATATGCGTATGAAAGTGCTATTATACACATATTTAAACAAATGTCATGCTACTTAAATCACTCCATTAGCCTAAATTGATACTAATACTTTTTTCTACTCGAAAACACATCTCAGAAACTTTTTTAAGACTATCACTCTCGCAGTCACTGGACCGGCGTGTGAATTATAGCTGCTGTTGTTTTAAGGGGTACTTGGAACGTCTTAACAAGACTTTCACTAACGCTGGCTGGTTAAATTTTCCTAGGAGTTGCATTTAGTTTTGGAAACATATACGGTATTGGTCGTGAATTTGAAATTATAATAATACAAAGTTAAAACATATTTAGTTATTTAGTAGACATCAAGAAGTTTCATTTAAGGGTCAATGGCACAGAGGTCAAACGGCCAATCACTAGGTCAGAAATCGGTTGCCGGACGATTCGAGTTTGACCTCCTGCCATAAGAATGCATGGGTCTCGACTTAGCTCATTCAAAACGAAGTTTAGCCACAACCGGAGCGTCTACGTCGGATGTTTTTTCAGTTTCAGACTCACAAGAAGTTG
>JAQGAP010000153.1:0-58218 GCA_034697805.1 Orchesella bifasciata
CCAAATCCACAATATTTATAATGTTAATTCATAATCCGTAATCCGGGCACCTGTTTTTCGGGATTACGAGTCTCTGGAAAAAAGCTACTTTTCTTCAATAAAAACCATACCAGATTCTTTCTTTCTCGGCTTGAGCAAACATACATCTTGAATATCTGATCGCGAGCGCTGGCACAATCTGTATTCTGCTGGAGCTTCATTTCCCCTGAACACAACTTAGCCAAGTCAGAGGAGTCGTGCAGTTTTCCCATAATTTAGCTGTAACCTCCGTCAACATCATCACTTCGCCTGACACAACAAAAGACTCGCTCTCCAATCTCGTGGCTTTCAGCTCATCATTCCATTAAACCCTTCTGAAAGAGTGAAGGAGCAAGGGAGACACAGTGGTAGGTGGTATCGTGGTTGCAGCTTGTTTGACAAGTTGAAAAGGAAATACAATAGTAGATTCGCAACAAATTAAACTTGTGCACATCTGCCGATTCGTGTATAACAACACAACATCTTTTGACCATCTTTTAAATTTATTTATGAGAAGGTGCATCCCATTCCATCATCATCATTATCAACACAACCTTCATCAAAAAATCTGAGTGATTTTCAATCAAACTCATGCCATTCGTTTAAAAGTTGTCAGTTTGAAAATTATCACCTCATCCTCATTATATCTGTGGTGTGTTCACACATTTTTTTATCAAAAGGAAAACTCGCAATAATGAAACTCATTTTCTTCCTTCGTGTTTGCAAACCATTACCGTGATAATAATAATTAAGAATTGCTGATGAAAGTTTCGACTGAGTGAAGACGATTCAATGCTAATAATTAGCTGCGGCAATTAGTACTGTGCTTTTTTTTAATGGTGTCAGTACGAAGAACCTATGACTTGATACAGAAAGTGACTTGTATGAAGATATCCATATCATTTTGGGATTCTTAAGCGTCTTTGTAACTCTTGCATGTGGACACGTAGTTTATTTCTGGTAGAGAAATCAAGACGAAGAAGATTAGCCTACTTCATTACACGCTGCAGAGTGGGTAAAGGTGAGCTCGACTCAGTTTTAGTTGAGCTGAGACCGTGAGCAAATAAGTAAACAAAAAAGGCTCACAAGAGGAGCATCCTAGAGACCCATAAAATATTAGAGTACGTGCTACCCTTCTCATTACTGCGTTACTGCCCTCGTCGTCCTTTCCTGGAAATTACTTAACTAGCAGCATCGCATCAGGAAACTGAAAACTTTACTGGTTTGTGTCTTGTCTCAAAAGCAGAGTATCGAAATCGAGCACAAGACCTACATTTCATGCTGATGGTACGTAAACACGGCGTGGAGAAAGAGAAAGCAAACAAACCCATATTTTGGAATAAGGTGGAAAGTGAGCAGGAGCAGAGGACAGTGTACAAACTGCCAGACACAAAACAAAGGTGATCCAGCTGTGTCCAGTTCAGGTCCACTTTGGTCGTGGTCCTCTCAAGCAAGTCATCTACAAGGAAAAACCCAACAGCAGAACATCTGTCTCCTCTGTACTTTGTCCATTATTATTGCATAGCATACGTACATGCATAATATTTATTTTCTCCAGCAAATAGAAAGTATATAGTAGAATTGCGGCGTACGAGTCCACAACAGCTGAACCCGTAGGATAAAACGGGGCTCTTTTCTCCTTTACTTCTTGACATTTTCGCATGGAGAATCTTCAATCTGTTTCTGTAGTTTTCAATAATATTGCCGTTTAACTTTCTATAAACATCATCATATTGAGTATACCTATATATTAAAGTTTAAGTCTTGCAATAGAATATATTGCACTGGGAAAACTTCCTCCGCGGCTTAAGGAATTCGACCTTTTAAGGAAACAGAGTAGGATTGGATTTTCTATAAAAGAGAAGCCAACTATAAGGAAAGGGGGAAGAAGAGACGGGAACGAAACAGGTGTTCCCCTGATAAATCTCATGTCACATATCCCTCTTCTCTCTTCACTCAACTCAATTCACTGGCAACTAAAAGTTCTTTGTTCCATTTGACGAGAAAGGGAGAAACAGATCAAGTTGAAAAGAGGAGATTCGAGTTCAAAACTTTTCAAGAACACATTGCTCCTGATTTTCATTGAATGGGCACTACATTAATACCTTCTCTGAGTATCGGAATGATCACGATTCATGCTGGTATGAAAACATCCAAACACTCACATGCTTTTCAATCCAAGCAACACAAAGGAAACTCTTTTGAAATCTGAAGATATTAGAGAAGCCATCGACTCTTCTCTCAACAGCGTCATCTGAAAAAAGTATCTTGTTAGGTGAATTACAGCTACTAAGCTCCAGATGGTCAGCAGCTTCACTACGTATCTGAATCAAGTTAAGCACTCAAAAGTAGCAAAAACTCTCAGCAGAAGGACGTATGCTTATTCTTTGGTGGATCTTTTTTCATCAAATCAATGAAATAATATAAACAAGCAAACTATCTTTTAAGAAGACGAGTAAGAAGTAGCTTGTAAAAACGAAAGCTTTTCGCCTCCATTGAGATATCATCCAAAGAAAGTATGAGTTTTCTTTGAAGATCCAAAGTGTCATCTCTCTTAATTGAGAAAGTAACAAATTAGCTTCAAAATGCTGACTTGCGTCTACCAACCCCAGGCCGCGTTGGCCAAAAACTGTTTGGTTAAATTGGATCGCGACAGTAAGAAAGTTATAGTAAGCCGATATTCTGCAGAAAAGGGTGGCCAGGTTAAGGTTGAACTTGTGAAAAATAAAAACCTCAACTCCTTCATTCATCCACCTCGTCCATTTACCAAGAAGTCACCAGGCAGGGCAAAGAGGACGAGTAGTGGGGGTGATAAGAACAATAATAATGGGGTTAAATATACGTCATTGTGGTCTTCTTTCGATTCTGACGATGCAAGCGGAAGCAGCGGCAGTACTTGTGATAATAGTAACTCTGAATGGGAATCTGCATATTCTTCTGATTCCGAACCGGTAAGAATTTTGAGCATAGTTGTTTTTTAAAAGTATATGTATAATACTGCATGGATGCCACACACGACTTTTACCTCAATATCGGGATGAGTTTACACAAATTATGTGATGGAAGTATTATTGACCTACTAGAAATAAATAAATGATTAAATTTATGCACATTATGTATGCATACCCTTCTATACGAATTTGAGGCTTTACGTCGTATCAAAATATGAATATTTTAACTAACTTATTCGTGGTATTTGTGTGGGAAACTATATAGGTATTATTTGTACATATATATTTTACAGCATACTGAACTAGTCATCAACACGAAGGCTTTAATATCACTTCTAAAGAGATGAAGTAAAGTAGTTAGGAAAGTCAAAGCTTGACTTAACTTCTGACTTTCCCTTTAGCTTCGCTACCAAAGCCCAGAAAACTGAAGGCGTGCTTGCTTTTTAAAGAAAGCACACCAGGATTCAATCTCACAGCCAAGTCATTCTCCCAGTTTACTTGTTCTCACTGACTCTTCATTCCCCACTCTGACCTATTAAGAGGATCGGCAGAGTTGGTAAGAAAATGACAAGCCCTCACTAAAAAAGTTTTTCAGTTTCCCACTGCCATTATCCTTATTTACTTATATGGCGTTTTATAATGTTCCGTATCTCTTCAACATACATGCATATACCCAATTATAGGGCTCTCCTACGATATACGAGGTTCTACTGAAATGCACCCACAAACTGCGATTGCTATTCCTTATAATGTTATGCTAATTGTTACCTCAGGGAACTTGGGCTTTTCTCTTGATGATTATAGCACAATATCTCTTCTCTCCACTGTTCTACTTTATTTTGGTAAATACTTCCATCTCACCAGGGTACTCGTGGGAAGCCTTTTGAGAGCACTCTTGATAAACGCTGGAGGGACATGCATTTATGTGTAGGTACGTGTAGGTACTCATGTAAAGCAGTGCCGAAATAACAATTATTCTTTTGGTAAACACAAACGTCAAAGTGTACACGAACACTGAAGTACAAACCACATCAACCATGGAAAGTCGTCTTGCTTCATTTCACTTAGAGAGCGGAGTCTTAATGAATCTGAATATTACTTTGAAGTATTCACGTTAATTGGAGAATATCCGTCTCATGAAAGTCGGCTTAAGAAAGAGAGTTTTTAAAAGAGAGAAGAGTGAGGATCTACATGATGCTACTGAAAGTGAAACAAATTAGGAACTGAGATTTGGTGGTTTCAGCAGGAGACAGCAGGAAAACAGAACAGTTGGTTTGTAACACAATCCTTATTTATATTGTTCGCTCTACTTTAAATTGTTCTGCTATCATCATTATTATTATTATTATCATCGCGAGTAATATTAAAACTTCAGAACTCACATAACAAAAGGAGTGACAGAAAAGCCAGACGAGAGAGCCAGCAGACGACGACATTTCCACTTGGGAGATAGTTTGGTACAGCACCTCCTCTCCATAATATCTAACATTACATCATCCAACTTTTTCATCAAACTGTTGGTGAAAATTTTGGAGAAAATGACAGAAGAGAAGAGGAGGATCATTGTTATCATTTGCGAAAGTATAATTGTTATTATTGTGCTGGTGGAGGGAGCTCCACTAGATACAAAGTAATATATGCATGCAAGTCGTTAGAATCATAAAGGATCATCATCAACTTCCTCATGAAAATGATAAGTGTGATGACTTTCATACCGCAGAGAGTTCTAAGGGACATTTTGTGGGGAACTACTTTTGTTGAGTGAAATGAAAAGTTTTTGATTCAATGGAAATGAAGCGGGAGCAGGTAAACAAACAAAGAAACAGCCCACACAAACGTGAGAGATACAATAAAAAGCCAACCGCGTCCTTAAAAACTGTGAGGATGGTTTATTGGTATCGTTTCTATATCAGTAACAGTCGCCTACAGTGTGGTATGGCACAGCCAACAGAAACTGATGCAGTTCTGAGGAGAAGCAATATCTCTAGTTACTTAAGACTACTCAAAGCATAATAATGAAATGATCCTCCTGAGTGAAGCCTGAGATTGCTTTTTCCGGAAGTTTTCTCATCTTTCCCTTTTCTTGCTTCACTAAACTAGCCAACGTTCATCCAAAGAATTGGTCCATGACATGCTGGCTCACACACACATGGAGCATGGATTGCATCGCATCTGTCGCTTGTTTGCTTCTTCCCTTTCCGTCTCATCTTTTCCGCGTCAGATTTTCGAGTAGTTTTTTATGTTGTGTTTGGAGGATTCAATAAGATAGTTGTTCTGTACTGTGTACACAAGACAGTGTGACTAGAAAAACAGTTTGTTTGTTTTTCGGGAATAAACAAGAATACGTAAGTTGTTGCATGTTTGTGGAATGCAGCTAGAATAATGAAGCTAGTTACTTTGAAACTAGCAGCACAACCTATATAGTAAGACATGGAGGAATGGATTATTGGAACTATGCTAAGGATTATCTTATATAGAAGACTATAGGATACATAACATAATATTAGGAATAGTATATTCACTTATCGTCCGGTAAATGGATAAGAGAACTCTGACAGCTTCCATCTTTTGAATTTTATTTCAAAGTACCAGCTAATATAATATAACTAAATAGGTAAACATTTCACATTGTTTATGCTATAAGTAACACCACAAGACTATAATGTATTTCAGTTTCAGGCTCCAATATTTCATTTTATTTTTATCTATTATACCATTCATTCTATTATAGAATGTACATGATAGTACCTCACTTTTTCATACGTACATGTGAATCCAATGGCCGATCTAAAAAATCAGTAAATTTGCGATTTAAAAAAATGCACTATAAATCAAAAATGTTTTTTAGTTCTATTTCATTCATGGCGAAAGCCTACTCCATTTTGCTGAAAAGGTTTTCAACATAACTTCTTACTATTTATTTATTGATTGATCGCTCTTACTAATTTCAGCAAATTCCAGGAAAATGAGTTTCAAACTTTCAAGAAACGGTGAACAGCTCTCCGAATTTCCTTTTAATTATATGAAGTTCAGGGGTATAGTGCATGACAGAAAAGTTTCACGGGTGAAATTGAAAAATTCGGCCCATTTCACATGTTTACAAAGTTAAGTAAGAACGTATTTTTCCATTTCTACAATTTCTTTTGGCGACAGAAAAGGCTACGCGACTCACCGACTACTGGGATGCGATGCGACTTTTTTTTTTTTTGCATAAACGACTACTTACTGACTACTCCTTCAGAGGTTTAGGTATGTAGTTTATGTGTATTTATATTTGACCGTATGTATATTAAAACGCGAGTGTGTAAGTGAAGACCGCTGTATTTCTGTCGTGAAGCTTCAGTCTTTTCTACAGAGTTTCATTTAAGCTTCAACTTTGGGTGGAGATAGGTGTATGTTCTGTACAATATGACTGGAATATCTTTTGTCGTTATCCTTGCCTGTCCCTAGAAGGGCAGGCAGAGAGAGTAAAAGTTTATGAAAAGGTAAAGTGGAAATGTTTGTCTCCTCTTTTTTCTCCATCAACGTTATTTCCTTTCTTGCTCGTCTTCTGTTGCGGAGTACATATAAAGACGTCTAAGTTTTTATTTTTTTTATCTCCCTTTCTCAAGATTTGATGCAACCATGTTTCTAGTGTATGAACAAAACGAAGTATCCATTCTTTTTTATATCTACCGCTACACTATATGTATCCCATATGAAACGCATAATATTATTGGAAATGCTAGAACACAGCTGCTGAAATGAGCTTGAGAAATAAAACGTGAGTAAGGGAGAGAGAGAGGGCCAAGTGAAAGCAAGTAATACGGCTTGTATTTTCATGGATATCAAGGTAACTTCATGATTTATTCAAAGGCAGGGATGATTGTGACAGCAATAAGCGTGGTTTCACTATTCCATTGCTTTCACTACGAAAAGCAACCAGGAATTGATATCGGTTCGTACACCTACGTATACATATATTGTAGATGTAACTAGGAGCAGGTATGGCGTAGGCACGTATCACTGAAAAACTCATCTCCTTCCCGTTCAAGTTTTAGAGCTCAACACCACCAACGCTTCTTCGGCTCTTATTGAGCTTGTTCATGTCTTCCCTTTGGTTTTCAAAAGAAGAGGAAGAAAACTGGCGGATTCATGATGTTGATGATGATGACGACTCCGCGATACTTTCTCCTTAACTAGAAGTTGGAGAAGGAAGAAAAGGAAAGTTTTGAACTTTCATTTCGATCTCATCTCTCTCTCGCTCTAGCATATCTGCTTGCTCGGTTCGGCTTTCAATGGCTTTTACCTGGGTGACTTACCTTCCACAAAAGGCAGTGCAGTGGAATAACTTCCAGCTCACTTCAGCACAAAAGTGGAAACAACATCAGAGGAAAAATTTGTCTGATCTGATCTGAACCAAGGTTGGTGTTGTGCGTGCTCCAGTTCTTGTATGTACATTTATAGATATCGCTCCTCTGATGTTTGTGAATGGATGACAGGGACAGAGTTAGTTTACCAGGTTATGGATACTTTGCTCACAACTTTTTTCCTTCTCCTGTGTCAAACTCTTAAAACGGATGACCATGTTTTTCTTTGATTGGAGTTGTGTATGTCTGTCGTATGTCACTTTGCTGTGGTGGTCTATAACTAGCAGCCTCCTTTTTCAATGGAGCATACAAAATCCACATAATGTATTGGACGTTTCTTTTATCCACCCTTATGGTAGCAGGCTCACACGATATCTCCCACATATTGGCTGATTCTCAGTACGTGGTTTTAGCCAGAATTAAGAAAGAGGATCATTTACAATCGCCCCCAGCAAGTAATCACGAAATTGGTAATCTCAGTATGACTGTATATAAGGCAGCCATGCATAGATGTGGTATATGTTGCAGTACGCTGCGCTAAATCGTATCTTTCATGCCAAATTTATTCTCACTGTACTGTGATATACTACACCATACAAACAGTCAGAACGATCTTCTTGACATTAACAAATCAGGTACATGACGCTTCCACATATATTTTCTTGCATACTGTATTACGAAACTGGTGGATCAACAATTTTTGTTGCTTTCTCCATAATACCTTTTTCTTGTAATTTCTTCGAGAAAAAAGAAAAGTTTTCTCTCTTCTCCCATTCCCCCTGCTGAATATCTCTCCAATATTATTTAAATTAGGTTGGTGCAACTCAACTACAAACTTTCCCAATATCCTTTCCCCGAGGGTTCCCCTCCTTCGCATTCGTTTCGCTCGTGTGTGATTAAGAACTCGTGCACAACAGCAGCAAGCTGACTGACATAAAAACATGCAAATGAATACATATTGTGTGGCTCTGCTACTACACAATTTTTGCGTATCATAGATAAGTTTGTTTATTCCCATGTTTGTTGTTCTTGTTTGTGGCATATGATTGCTATCATAAATTGCCTCAAAGTAGCAGAGTTTGGTGGACTTTGGAGATATGAAGAAAGGTGAAACTTTTCTTGTGATTACTTGGAGCACTTAAGGAGTTACAATTGTCCCATTTTTGTGGCAAAGAAAATAGGATTACTTCGATAAATTGGATTCAAAGTTGGTCCAACTATTTTTAATAATTCCACCGTGTACACACATTTGCATATAGAATGGAACTCGCATAAACTTTTTAACAATCAAATTTCAACAATGATAGTTTCCATTAACTCAAAGTTACATCCGTCGGTGCGGTCCCTTTCAAAAGAAAGTGGGAAGGTTTACTTTACTCAAACCTTCGCATCATAAAAGCCAACGCTCCTGCATTCGCTGTAGCCGTTTGAGTATACAGTCAACTCTCGATGTAAGAGCACCCTCTTTAAGGGCAGCCTCTTACGTGGAGCACCTTACGAGCCCGCCCTTCAGATCTTAATGTATGTATTTTGACCTCTCTGTAAGAGCACCTCACGATAGTGGACAGTTTTCAATTTCCCCTTGGGGTGCTCTTACATCGAGAGTTGACTGTACTTGCTTATGCAGATGGTGCGTAGTACTGTACTCCTTCTATGCTGTAGGTATAGACTTCATATATACGCTCCTTCAACATCATTATTATTAAATCATATTAGCAATAAAAATAAATAGTTATTAGGTGAGAACCTTATGTTGTGTGCAGCTATCTGCCCCAACCTTTTTTTCTTTTAAGTTACGGTGAGGGCCCAAACCCACACGTCATTTTGTACATTCACTTCATCCATTATGCAAGAACATATAGCCATTGCAGAGAAATGAAAACGTTGCCAAAAACAGTCGACTACTGCTCGTGGAGTTAGCAAACGGCTGGATTTTACGAGTAGTTGGGTTTTACTTTGCAAAATGCAAAAGGAAGAAAATTGATAGCATAAAATATTCATGCCGGCCAACCTCTTGCTCATCATAAGTGTCATTGGGAGATTGGCAAAGGAGAAATCGATATTAGAAGCTTTGCTCTGTCCTCTCAGCTTTTGCTTGGGTGCTGCAAATGAACAATATATGTAAAAAGCACCGGATACGTGTTGGGTGTTATTCCAAGAGTTTGACGTCTCTTCCGTTGTTACGCTCAACAAAATGGTGTAATATACTTTATGTGCAACACAAACAGGAATTTTCCAAAAGTAAAACTGTGTGAGTATCACACAAAGTTTTTCATCAGATCATCCGCTATCTCCGCCTACACAGTACACAGTAGCTAAAAGGGAGACACATATACCGTCTGGTTGTTTGCATACAAAACAAAATCCATCCGGAAGCTTGAATGAGTGAAAATATTTCTGTTTGGCAGTTTTAAGGATTTAAGCTTTCTTGACATAATCCAATCATGTCGACTTATTGCTCCACACTGGGAGAATATGAGATGAAAGCTAAGCTTCCAAAGGTGTGAATGTGGACGGACGAGCAAAGTGTTTGGAACAACACAACCAACCCTCCCTAAACTAGTTAGTCGTCATCATCATATTACGTGAAAGAAAGGATGCAATTTTGAATTTATGAAAGCGTATGCTTCCCACGTTTATAGTTTGATGGTTGACGTGAGGTGAAATATTGCATTACGTGCAGTTATCCACTATGTCATAAAGAAATGAAGTATTATCGTTTTTTGTCTTCTTGACGGGGAAAGGAAGACAGTTAAAACACTATAAGTTGTTGTGTGTGCGGTGTAAGAATGTAGGAAGAGCGTGGCTTCCCATGCATAAAGTGGGATTTTCCTGGCACAGCTGCTAGAATACCAAAATTTTGTATAGCCAAAAAGCAAAACCTCAAAAATAACCATGAAAGCCGACGCTGAAGTCTATGACGCGTTTTCTTGGTGTTGGTAATGTATCATAATAGGTGCCTAGATCTAGATGCTATCCGCAGATGCTATTATATTCTTATAAATATAATAAAGTTTCATACTGGAATATAATCTGTAAAATCAAACATCTATGTATGCATGTCGGGAAACAAGTTAAGTTTTATGGGGAAACAAACAAAATCTGACTCAACAACAGCACACCTCGCCTCGTACAGCTATACACACGTTTTAAATTAAATGGAATATGCCATAATGCAGTAAAAAAATGTTGTGGAGAAAGTCAGCAGGTCACATATAGTATTATTCTGACCTAATTTCAGGAGATAAACGATATGAAATGATCAAATTTTCCATTGGAGACTTTTATATTCCTAACGGATCATTTTCGGCCAGTTAACAACAACCGATTTGGACCATACTTGAAATGACTGAGTATGGATTAGAATTTAGACACTATGGTATATTTAAAATGACCATTTGAAACACATGTACTTACACTTGCCTTGCCGTTCAATGTATGTAGAATTAGAGAAATGAGGATGATTCATCGAGAAGACCATCGCTATTGTGTTGTTGACTGAAATGCTTTCATGGAGAAGATTTTATGGGGAAAGTGATTGTGATTACATTGTATACATCGCTTTCACTCTGAGTCCAAATTACAATACGGGTAGAGCATAGCAAGTACTCACCGAATCGGAGCTGGAACGGAAGGAATGTTATTGATGACTGTGCACTTTACTTTCCAGTTGCTCCCTTGCATTCCAATTCTTTTTTGTTCATGCAGTTGACTCCCTGTTTCATGCATATATATAAAATGTACGAAGCGTTTTTGTACTTCATTCATTGATCGTTACGGATGAAGAGTACTTTACAGGCTTTTCTGCTCAAGTAATCATGCACACTTATATGTTGTATTGAGATTCGTCTACTCTGCTACTAAAGTAGTTCGTTAAATGAATTTTTTTGGATTGTATTGTGCTTTCTATTTCTGAAATTTGGTACCTTGCTCTGCAGTTTCAAATCACATTACTTAAAATGGAATGGAATGTATTCAGTTATTAAGATATTGATCGTTAAAAACGTTAAGTGATTTAAATCGGAGTCTGGTCTGACAGCAGAAATTATGTGTATCACCCATTGAACCTCGTTGAGCTCATACTATACTATATCCTCCCAAAATATAATTACAATGTGACAATTCACAAAACGTGACAATGCAATCGTATGAGTACTTAAGGGACATTTTGGCTCATTTAATTTTATTATGTTTCAAAGCTCTATATTATCCAAAAATATATTATACTATAAAATCTACGATTATCTTTTTTGGCTGATGCAAGCATCCAACTACAAACTATAGTAGTCAGTTTTATTTCATGCGATTCTTTTATAAGGCCAAATTGCATATGAAGGGATCGAGCTAGTTTCTCCAGTTTTGAATTTGACATCGACTATCAAAAATGACAAGCGTGGAGCATTAGTTTGAGAATCCACTATCCAACAACTGACATAGCTTTCAAAGATGTGCTGGATTCCACTAGTAGATACTCCATTCCAACCCAAATATATTCATGTTATTGCAACATAACCAAAACCAGAACCGACGATACGCTTCATAAATCCCAGTCCAGTTCCGGCAAGGGAAGTTTCATTTCCGGGCAACTTTACCTACCCACACATTCATCAGATAAGCCTCGAGAACTCCCTGCAAATAACTTAATTAGGCAAGTATGAACCGCTCTGTTGGAGCAGTGGGGCCACCATCTTTTGTGAATTGCCATTGCTTCTTCCTCTTCAGAAAAAATGGAGGGCTTGCAAACATATTATAAGAAGAAAAGAGGAAAGGCTTACAATCGAACTCACAAGAATTCTATCATCAGATTTTCCGTATTGTGTGCTCCCAGCTTTTTTATCATCTTTTCTTTTCCTTTTTCATTTGATGTGGTAAAATGGATGGTTGAGCTGATCAATGAAATCCAGATGATTTCTTCTCATCCATCAGTTTCTCGTATACAATGCTCACTCGCTCCCATTTTCCCCTTTGAATCGTGCTAGGTACACATTTATATTTTTTATCTCAAACACAAAGAAAACCACATGGGCTTCATTTTCTCTTTCTTCCTCCAATTTTTCTTCATTCCTTACAATTTCGTCGATTGCCTTTCAACCACCTTCAATTCCCGTCATAGTTCATTCATTTGACTCATGTTAGTTTTTTATCGGATGGGCAGTTGGTCAGTAGGCCATTTACGGCTTTCTCCGTCCGTATGACACACACAAGTGTGTGGCACCATACTACCACCACCACGAGCTTAGATGATAAAAGTGGATTTACCATTCCAGTTTTCTTTTCCTCTCTTTTGTGTCAATCCAACGTGTGAAAGTGGTTAAACAGAGAATCTGAAGGGAAAACGAAGAAAGACGGAGGGGAAATGTAAGAACAGCACAAAAAACGGAATAGAGCTTTTTCACGGAAGCAGAAGAAAAATGGACACGGCTTTTAGTCGACAGTGGATTTTGTGATTATTTCTTTGTGTCAGTATCATCGTTTCTTCTTATTCTCCTTGGTTCTCCTTTTCTACACACTACACTCGTTCCCTTTTGCTATAAATGATGATGGTTACCGACAAGCAGACAGGCATACGGCACAAGTGGCATTTTACCTTCCTAGCCATTCTACTTCAGTTATGTATTTTTAACTAACGCCTCCTATCAGATAGGTCCCTAAATGGAAGGTTTCTATATTCCTTTATCATCTCAAGTGCAGTTTGCCTTTTTCCGGGCTGTCTGTCTTGTAGCCATGTACTTTTTTCTTTCTCTTATTTCAAACGTCGAATCAAGGTTTGACAGGAAGGAGAAAAAGAGAGAAGTCGTGCATGCAGTTTCGGTTCCAAGATAGACCCAGTCACCTTGTGTGCTTCTCAAGTGTGCTTCTCTATCTACTCTTCTTCTCTTTTCTCAAGCACCTTATCCAGGGCTTGGATGCTTGCTTTAAAGGTGTGTGTATATGGTGTGGTGAAAGAAAAAGATGGAGAATGTTTTTGTGTGCTATAATGCAATGCTATACGTGTATTAGGGGATGTGAAATGAAAAACGAGAGTGTGTTATATGCATTTTACACAGTGAGAAAGAGTGTGTGTAACCCAACCTAACCTATCATCACATCACAAAGAGTTGGAAGGAACGTAGAGCTCTTAAATTTTCTCTTTTCTCGCCTTTCCTACTTACCCAGTCGTCGCTTTGGCTTGTGATATTTCTTCCAACTTCAGGCTCCCTTTCTGTGGATTGGCGGTTGAGCTCTCCGTCTTATTTAGTTGATTTACAAACCCATCCTTTATAGATTTCAGTAGACAATCGGGTTTTCATGCAAGCCTCCGGCTTGCATTTCCTCCATTTTTATGTGTCTTCTTCTACTTTTTTTTCGTACTTTTGCTTTCCCCCGCACCTTCCGCTTCGTACTCATGTCAGCTTCGCTAAATAATAAAAAAGTAAAGGGAGAAGCAGTCTTAAGAATCGTATCCTGCAAATAAGAAGATTGGAAAAGAGAAGCTTCCTAAGATTCAACATCTCCAAAGAAGCTGCTCGGGTTGTATGTGAGCATTGGGTGAAGAAATACAATCTAAATTCAGTTTTCCATGTACATTCTTGATGTACCCCTGTGCTATGTTCCTACATTTGAGCAAGGAGGCTTGTATGGCCTTGTCTTGCTTTTACTTGCTGGCTGGATCTGAATCTCGAGCTGGAAGAAAGATCAAAATGGAAAAGCATGGCAGCCAAAAGGAAACTTAAAAGGATTCCCTTTTCCTCTCCCGTTTATAAAGACTTTGTATTGGTTCTTCCACTACATGTACGTATCTACTACGCGGGAGAAGGATTCTCCAGCTGTTTTAGCGATCCCTTTTTATCATTCTCCTGAACTTGTATCCCATTTTTCATCGTATACTACACAAACGTTGTGTTCGAAACAGAACTTGGGTGATGCTAAGACCGATTTTTCTCTGTTATCACTACACTCTACATACAGCAACGGGCTGAGTGAGTGAAAGGCATAGAAAAAAATGTCCACAAAAAGCAGTAAAGCAGTTACGAAAGCAGACCTTGTAGTGTAGAATGATGTGCTTTTAGCTAAGACTCAAATGAGACGGATACAATACAGCTATACACATTTTCGGTAGTGGTGAACATAAAAACTAACCATAAGCAATTCCACTCCTTTTGTTCTACTTTTTTGTGGGATTTGGTTGAGGCTTTCACTTCATTTCTCTTGTGTCAGCTGACTTAAATTGATTTTGAAATGTTGGCATACGCCCGTCTCATTGATGCTCGCTTAGTTGACATGCCTTTTACCAGCTAGTTGTGATATTTTGTCACTTAAGCATAACACTCAAGCATAAACATATATTTTTATACATGTTGGGCTCCACTATAGATGAAACTTTAACTTTGAGCAAAAAGTAAGTTGTAAATGTATAGAGTGCAGCTGACCACCCAGTAATTGATTTTAGGTGGTTTTAAGATCCATTGCAAACCATGAAAAGCTTGTCCAAAACTTTATATCTCGTACAATCAAAGTGGTTTGGTTATATAAAAATCAACCACGAGAACTGACGCCTCATAGGCCTAGGTCATTGTGTGAGTTAGATAATGCGGAAAACAGCTTGTGTAAAATGTGACAGGGTTGTACTTTCTTCCTTACATACGTTCAATTTTCATTCAGCATTTTTCCACATGACGGAGTTTTAGCACTAAAAGGATGTGCCTATATTGAATTTATTAATGGAGATCAGAATTGAAACAGTGTGACATAAATGCAATTTCGTGAGATAGAAATCAATGAAATGAAACTCTGAAAGTATTTTACTGTGTACGCAACTACATTACTTGGCTGGTATCTACTTGTGGGCGGCATAGATATTGAAAGCGATTGTTTGGGAAGTATGCATTCAGCCTTCAGAACTCAAAATAAAGTATTTTGCCTCTAGACCAAATAAGTATAGTTGTTTAACAATGATAATATGATATGTATTGAAATTGATGCATTCGTATTGGTGTTGTTCCTACATGCGTTTTTCTTTTGAAGTTTCTTCACACACTCGTATCTATATCCTCTATTCCCTTTAGTCAATTTGGTTTGTGTCTGTCAAACGCATTTAAACTACTGCTCGTATGAAATAGAACAACCCCAAATAATATATTATGTGAGGACTGTATCAGCAAAAAGCATCAGACTGCAAAAGAGGCGAGGGCCTGGCAAAACTCAACAGACAATACTTTTCCCGAGAACGAACGTGTGGATAAAAAGTATGCAAGCGTGTTTACACACTGGATAAGCCCATGCATGACTAGATTGTGTACCGTCAATCGAATTTTTTGAACCCAGAAAAGAAGTTGGAAGTGGGAGAAGTGAAAGTTCACTCCGCTTACAGAAACATGACAAATATAGCAAACGCAAGGGCATTGAGCAATATGTATGGAGGTAGAGGAGTGTTTTGGCAGTAGCAGCAGGCAGGAGCATAATCGTTTAGAATAGCAAAAGAGGATTTTTCAATAAGGGTTTTCTCCTTGTCCTCCCTCCATGCCTTTCCTTTTTTAAACCACTCACTCGATTTTTATAGCCTGCCTGCACTTTTTTTTTGCTCCACTACACTCCAGACACATACAATATTATCGTGTCCCAGGGTTGTACGTACGTATGGGTACGTTATGTGTTGTCGCTGCATCCGGTTTTTAAGTACTTAACCTGGAACGATTGCTGAAGCTAAATCCCTATTGTGTCCACGTTTGTATGTATGTGTTGTTGAGCCCACCGGAATGTTTTGAAAAGCAATGAGCTGGCTTTCACAATAGATCCTGTTGTTCATGGAAAGCACATATCTCTTTATACTTTTAATATCCCTTTTGTTACGTAACTTTCACTGAAAGTAATTCTTTTCACAGACTTTCAACGGTCAGATTTTGTTACTCTAAAGGTCTGTGGAGGAATGAAAGAAAATAGAAATTACACGTTTTTGTATCATGACATTCCAACATTCTGGCCATGCGTTGCATGCATGCTATTGTACTTGCGTTAGAGAAATATATATAGCCGTATCGTACAAAACAACGAAAAAGTTTTACTGCTTAACGAATTTACTCTTTTTTCTGATTTCTTCGTGCCTCATGTGCACCTTCGAGCACATATGAATTTACTATAAGCCATGCTGTATAGTAGTATGTTCCACGGCGACCTACTCAATCACTACACCATGCTTACTACATCACTTCTTTAACACGCTTGAGGCATCTGGTATTTCTTGTGAAATGGAAACCGGGATTCCTGAGAACCGGTTTTCTGCAACTCCTTTCCCTTACTTTCCTTGTCATCATTCACGTACTAGAAGGAAAAGAAAAAAATCTATTGGCGTATCATATGTGTACAGTAAATACTCGAGAAAAAAGGCTCACCAAAATGGTAAAGGTGGGATGAGGAACATGTTAAAAATGCGTGCTGAAATACAAGTATTCTACTAGTTTTACTTGGTGCTGTGCTCGTTCCTTCTGACTTTACTATTTTTTTCGTTTGAGTGAATGTGAATGCAGCATGGCATGCATTACACCTTAGGTACTTGGTGGACACAAAAACCAAGTTAGATTGCATTCTTTTCTTCTTTCTCAATGACTACATGTGTAATACTTTCACATTCTAAAAGTATATGTGCCTTCCCCCAAAAATACTACTACTACTACTTTTCTAACACCCGGGTGAAGTTGGACAAGCTGCTTCTCCTTTAGCAGCTCACTTCCCTTGTGTTACACATAAGTAAAGTGTACTTTCCCTCTGAGGCAAGATCTATCCAGATTGGATTTCACTTCGTGTTTTTCTTACCCCGTTTTTCCTTCTCGTATATTTTACCTTTGGCGAGAATGTGTAGGAAATGGGCTTGAGCTCCCCAAAATGTATATAATACATTACGTGTCATGTACATGTATGCAACAAATTATTCTTTTCTTCGCTATATTACACTTCTTTTCGTTTCGACAAAATTTTCTCCTCTAACATGATTTTCAAAAGACAGCGCAGCGTGAATGTTCAAGATCCACACACACATGCATACAATGACTCTATGTTTGATATTATGAAGCGACAAGAGTTTCACGTCTGGAAGAGAATTCTCATTCTCTCCTTTCTTCCCTGTGGATGCCATGTCACTACTTTCACTTCGGTTGGGGTATTGATGTTGATGATGTGATGTGACTATGATGATAATGATGTTCATGAGATACCTGAAAAATACGATGCGATACTACTCCTCCACTGTAGTTACAACAGAGCAGGCTTGTGATGTCAAAGTATGATACTTTTTTTCTCCGACAATGTAAACGCTACATTGATATCATCACCATCTACTTCATTCTCTTTTTTTTGCCTGTCGTTGTCAATACACGTCGTATTTTTTGTGATCATCATTATTATACGATCACAATTTTAAATGTGATGTGGTGCTTCAGACAACGATATGATGAGAGAGAGAGTGAGGCTGGCGAGATGATATATATTCCGTGTAATACGTCATCGTCCATTAGCTGAGACAAGTCTGATGACAAACGTAACAATGGAGGCTTTCATCCTTATCTAAACATATTATATACATGTATTTGATACTCTACTTTGCTGTCATGCCAGACACACAACGTGTTAGCGTTTGCTCGCATTTTTTTTTTTGTATTTTGGTAATGAGTGCCTTCACTTCCATCACACGTATTTTCGTCACAAAATTCGTGTTGCTTCCCATTTTTTCTATAATTCGGAGGCTGAAGAATGGCTTGAGGAGTCTTCAGTTTCTTCACCAGGAGAAGACAACATGCTTACGTATGAAAGGAGTACAGAAAAGATACTTGATCACACCATGGGCAACATAAATATTGATTTTTCCTACTTGTTCCTACCTTATACAAGAGACAAAGTGTTGATATGATGATGGTGTCATGGCTAATGCATTAGTAATTCAATCACATCAGTGTTATTAGCTTTCAATCAACCAACGTACTTCGGCTAATTGGTCGTAAGAGAAAAGTTCACCTTGTGCAGATCCATTTTTTTTGCAAAAAATAATGTTTCCGGAATGTCACGGTACAAGGAAAGTGACCTATTTACCCCCAATTTTTCTGGCAGACACGTATAAGAATAGCAAGCAAGCTCGGGTACAGCACCAATGGAACAAAATGTATAAAGTCGTAATATATTAAAATGGAAGCTTTCTACTCTGCAGTTTGAAGTTTAAATTGCTCTAAAACACATGAATATTATGGATTGTAAGTGAATTCGGTTGTTAAAAACCGACTATGTGCCTTCGTCATTTACGCCTTCCAGCCAACTTATAGGAATGCTATCACGCAATGTCCTCATCAATAATACAACGTGTTTATCATTCTTCTGCAATGTTTTCGTAGCACCCTTATGTTAGTTATATAAAAATTGCGTTTTAAAAATAATGCCGAAATAAAGCGTGTGGTTATGCGTGGCATATTTCATAACAAAAAATGTCTGAACATATAAATTATGAAATGAAAAATGTATTACAGCTTTAAGAAGGAGTTACACAAGTTGAATATTTTAACTCGCATTGAATTACCGTCCGGGTCGTACTATTTTTTATAATTTTCTGCGCAAAGGGATCAATATAATAGTTTCCCAAATAGAAAACTTCCATGAGAGGAAGTCCTCCAGCAGCCAGTCGTTCTCATAATGACTTCGTTGGCAATTTTGCAACCCAACTATATGCACAAAATATATACTTATTGTTATCGATTTGTGCCAGTTCATTACCACGTTTGGTCTCTGTAGTCTGTAGCAGAAGGAAAAGTTTTTACGAGTGAAGAGCTCATTGTACTATTGGCAGCTTACGACTGTTAATATAAAAGTTACTTGAAGTTTTTGTTTGAATTTTCTGCTCAACTCAGTTCATATCTGAATGTTTCAAAGTTCTTTCACTCGATGAGTTAAATAACATACGGTTGTTTCTAACCATTTTCCGCTCCCACCAACATTGCTCTATATATTTAGTGCATTTCTTCATAACGCGTTGGAATCGCATGCAAGAAACCTATATTCCCAACCCATCTCGGCAGCCTGTCAACATTTTCCCGTGTTATTTGCTCAACCATTTTCCAAAAAAATGTTACCAAGTCATGCAATGTCGATGACACAATTATTGTCTCTGCATGATATACATATACATATCACACGTACATACAATATAAGCACTATATACATATATCTTTTCTGGCGTTTTCACTAAAATTATTTGGCTGCTCAGTCTGTTCGTGTCGATATTTAAATTATATTACTTACTTACTTGCACAGCTGTAGTACATTCTGAACATGGACGACAAGCGTGACAAAATTTCATGTCATTAAAACTCCAACATTGGCATAAATTATAGCCATATTACCTTTCGACTCCCTTTGTGTTTGGACTTTTGGACTGCACGATTATGCTACGCTATGGTATAATTATTTCGTACTAACTTAATTTGTCTATTAACTTTAATGTGTTTTTGTCATAAAGCTTTCCCTGCCAATCTAATTTTCGAATGGACGCCATGAGTGGACCCACAGCATATTTATTTGGTGATGTGTTGCCAGTTATATAATAGAATGAGCAGCTCAGAAAATTGATAACAAAAAATCGATGGGCTCTTCCTTGTTTTTTGTCACAGGAGATGAAAAATGCAATAGCTGACTTCCAGAAGTTGTAACCGGTATCAGCAGAACATAATGCCCGTGAAAGTATTAACATGGTCTTTCCTTCCCCTCGTCCTTCGCCCTATTCAATTACTGTTGATTTGTAATTCTGCATTACATTATGTATGCTCAAAGCAACACAAAAATGGAGATAACATCATAACTGCGGACATTTCTATACTTTGAGACGTGGCTTTCTCCTACTTAATATAATATGTGTATATCGATTTCATTTCATGTAAGCATTTATCCACATGATTTTAATTAGTGGAGGTTCATTAGGTGAAATTCTGTTGGGAATGCAAAGGACGAATGAGTAAAACGTCTGTTGAAACGCTCACTCTCGCATATACTCACTGGCGGACCCCCAGCAGAGACAATATATTGACATAATTAATTAGCAACATTGAGCCCGTGAAAGTTCCAGAATGGGAAATGACTGAGACCCAAAACAAGTCGTGGCGTTGCCGTAACAGACATGTAGGCTACTCTGCTTAACAAGTCAAAACTTTTTCACGACTGAGGACAAAATTTGCTAGACTAGGTAAACCCTAATTAATAATACTCTTGTCCCCGATGCCAAATTTGCATTTTTCCTGCCTCAGACGCCTGAACCCAATGGGATACGGTATTTCATGGCGGCGATGAGAAAAGAACAAGGCACTTTAGAACTGTACACAGCAAAGCAAGCTTCTGGTGTGATATTTGAAAGCTTAAAGTGGTATATTATACTTTACGGCTTGTTGTAGTCCCAGAAGCTCAATAGTAAGCCTCCTTTCATGAAAGCTGTCACGAAATGCCACGCAACTTCTAAGAAAACGGGATAAAGTGACGTAACACTACAGAGGATATTACCGCAACATATTTCCCTTACTCCACTCTCCCTTTTAACCATCCACTCATAATAAATACAAATAGTGTGTATAGGGAGCTCCTTAATCGATTATCGGATTTTTGGTTTGGTAAACACGGTATACACAAGAGAAGAATCATTAGTTTGCCGCACACATACCATATACTAGTATATATAAGGTAAGACGGTAAATACCAAAAGTGAAAGGGCAGAGAAAGGCTTGGCTGGTGTGCTCCTTTTTGGCGCTCTAGCCATTAGAGGTGCTCCACCGGTTCGTGGTTATAATGTGGTGCAGCATTGATGATTATAATGGAAAAGCAAAAAGGATGATGTGTTTTATAGTGGATTTTCCCTTGTCAAAATTATATGTAGTTTATAAGGCTTTTGTAAAAAAATGTGCTTTCATCCAATCATTCTTTCTCAGTTTATAGTGGTGTTACATAGAATTCTTGGTGTCGTATTTTCCTCGATAGAAAACTTTTCCGAAGAGGATTCAGATGTTAAAATCTTTGATTCTAGTTTGGGATGTATTTATTTAGACCTGAGTTTTCTATTTTATAATTCTCTGATGGTTTTATGGCTTGATTTCATTAAAAAATTCTGGACAGTCTATATAATTATTTTTTAAATATAATTATCTTGGACAAAGTGTAAATTTAGCCAATAAAACTATTTGTCTCTTGTACGGAAATCTTTTGAAATAATTTGAAGCAACTTTCCCAAAAGTATATAACGTCATTATTGATTAATGATGAGATATACATCTTTCCAAAATGCATTATCGAAATAATTTTTCAAGTCATTATATCCGACGATCCAAGGATACCCAAGGTTCAAAGCACTTTGCTACAAATTCTCAAACTTTGGAAAGTATTTTCCCATCTCGAAAAGTTAATGTTACTCGATTTCTTGTACAGCTAACTTTCTTAACCTTTTAGGATCAACGGTAGATAGATATGGGTATAGCATAATCTTGGGATAGTTTGTTATACATCCTCATTCAATTTCGGGCCTGTATGCACTTTATAAACGAAACTCAAGCCCGTCGACATTTTATCAGCACGTTTTCTGAAATAATTGTAAAGACGGCGAGGGTAAAGAATAGCCACCTTTTCAAGAAAAATCAAACATAAAACCTGCGATGGAAAGTGTGCTTACATCCAGGTTTTCTTGAACCGCAAAACGAGATTGTAAGGCTATATAATATCTGCGGCGGAGGCTGAAGCTAGTTTTCTCCATCCTTTTCACTTAATAAATGAAAACGTGCACACAACAAACCCATTTCGTTATTTGAACTACTTCGGAACACGCTGAGAGTCTGTAAACCACAGAATGGTTATCTCAAGAAAGGCAATGAAATTGTGTGGAAGTTTTCCGAGTGCGGTTACCAACCTATTCCTAGCTGATGCGATGGACCTTTTGCTAGGTGGAGTATGGAATTTAACAATGGAGCTTTAAAGTCGTGTAGTGAATAGCTCGTACGGGGAGACGAGTTATTTTTATCTGAACGTCCCAAAATTATGTTCAATTTACGTAGTACGTATTGTTAACTAGCTCGTTGGTTGGCTTTAGCTCGTATCTTGATCTGGTGCTTCAAGAATTTGAATTAACAAATCAAAAATCAAGTAACAATAGGCTACTTAATGTGTATAGACACTCATGCCTAAGCCACGTTATGTCGTGTTCAGTCTTGTAAGCAGAGATAACTAATTATTACCTTCCAAAGACATCCTGTATCATAATTCTATGAGATTTCACTATCAAATAATTTTTACAGCCAGTAAAGCAGACATAATAAGTAAAAAGCAGTTACTAAGAGCATACTTTTCTTGTGAAGACGGGTTGACCAACGAATACTTGTTTATCTATGCTGAAGATTTTATTTTGTGAGAAAGTATTGATTGAGCAAAGGTTAAAAAAATAATTTCGTCGCATCGTTTACTACTGCTGCTTTGTGATCTGCATGAAAATACTGAAAAACTCATTCGCGAAATTGACATTCGTGCGCCAAAACCATTTTCGCCATACAACGCAGCTAGAATCACTAAATTCTAGATGGAATGTGGGAGAATCTGCGGACAAAGTGTCACACAAGTAATTTTGTACCTGGGTCTGGCTCTACTCCTGCTACAGCACCAGGTGTTGTATCAGCTCGTAAAATGCAAGATTGTAATTGTGTAAACAAAAAAGGAGGAAAACGTACTCGTGTGTAAAGTAATATACACATTTTAGGTAATAAACAAAATCTTATGTGCTCTCCAACTCGGGGGCAAAAAAAGACGACGTCTTTTTTGTCGGGTTCATTTGGGCAGCCAAGTAGTTGACTCAGTTTGGTTATATTTCCGTGAAGTGCTGTAAGTTTGTTCTCGCTACGGTATTTTTGGAGCTTGGGTGAAAGCACCAGCCTTATTGTTTCCTTATTTTGAGTGTGCCCAGTCAGCATTTTATGGTTGTAAATTGTACGCGTAGATTAAGGTTGCGAACCTCGAGGAGGAAATTAAAGATTTTATGGCATCGTCTAGGCATTAGTGGTATTTGCACAGCTGTTTCATCGTCCACGACTGCGTATCTTTTGCTTTCCCTTTTCTGCAACAACCTCATCTTTTGTATAAAAATTATCAGAGTTGATATCTCTCATGTCCCCTCAAAGCTATATTTGAGCAAGCTTCAAACTAATCGTATGTAATCATGTCGCATGCATACAAACAGATTGGATTTAATCATCTGTAACATCCCCCCATATGGCAGAGGAGAGATAACGTGAGAAAACTGAGTGTTCATTTTTTCACCAATGTGACAAATTAGCAGCCGAAAAGCATCTGTTATGAACTATTGCAAGTGCCATCGAGAAGGCGTATTATGGATGAACAGAATTTTCAAATAGACACTCTAGAATATGCTCCAGAATTTAGTGGGGAAAGTGAGCTACCTTTCTGCCTAACAAAGCTAAAAGCTATTCAAATCACCTCATCCATGAATGAAATATGTATAGTAAACATTATGCTTCTTTTGGAATTCGACTGCAGTGGAGATGAATGACCTGGATGATATTATATGTATATTGCAAAGGCAATATTGCACGCTGCATTTTCATTGATTTTGTGAGCCCCTACAATAAAAGGAGAAAGCCTTTTGTCTTTACCTCATTTCTTTCCACGGTATGCTAACTCTGTTCAAAGAAAAGTTGTAACTTGAGAGCCAATCTGGAACGACTCGAACCACTATTTCAACATTACCAAACTGCACAAAGACTGAGAAAGAGTAATATTATGATGTGAAACAAAACTGTGAAATACTTATAGAAATAGAGCAAAACTACCCTAACCATTTAGATACCTTTGTAGGAAGCCTACACAAACAATAAAAACAATGTGGATCTTTTTGATGAGCTTGTTTGCGACATTATGAATACAAGCCTTTAGAAAGGCTTATGTAAACCTAAATGGTTGGCATGTTTCACAATCACAATAGTTTTGCTCTAGATAATGGATGCTCCACTGAACTAAGTTGTCCATGGAAGTGAGCAAGCAGAGTAAAATATTCTGGAAAATCGACTACTGATAGCAGTTCACCATGATTTTTATGGTTTGACATAAATCGGCGAAATGCATTTATCATTGGTTAGGGTCCATCGTAAAAATGTCCATAAAAGCTTTCACCATTTAACCAGCCGTAGTTATCTACAACTGTCCATGTTAAATTTGCTAGTTTTCTTTGATTATTCATCCAGCAGACCATGTAAAAGCATTACATTACAATCATGAACATTCTTATGATTACTTACAGTCATGGAATCGGATTGCCATAATCCAATCTATTTTGAATGAGTTGCAAAGGTTATATCAGAAATGAAAGGCTAAGAAAATACACATGTTCGGTCACACGTGAACGCAGTTAAAAACAGTTACTTCTCACTAAGTTCTGCAAAAAAAACTACCTACACAAGGAAATCTTAAAGGAATGTCAATAGTAAATGCTAGAGCCCTCATTAAATTATACGTGCGTACTTTCTCATTTTCTTCTCATTGCTCAGAGGATGAAAATCCTACAAGAATCTTCATTTGTCGATTTATTTCTAACCGAATCAGCCAGCACAGACGTAGGTAAAGGCAGGAGTGATATTTTCAACTTTTAGTTATACAATCATTAAAATGACGCGCATCATGTGGGGAGATGTGCTTTGCTTTGCAAATTATCAAGCACAACTCAAGTCAAGTGGGAAGGAGCCCATCTCATCTTCTATCTGTTTACTGTGGATTTATTGCTACTGCAAACACGTTGTTGATGATGATGAACATAATAATAGCGAACGAAGCAGGAGGCAGTGGTTCTGTAACTTGATATGCTTGGATGGTGTGGTGGTGTGTACGCTAGAAACTATTCAGTCATAGTAATGTGGTGGAGAAATATGAGTACAACCGAAAATTGTGATGGGTTTTGTGTACGCTTTCATTCACTACTCTGCCTCTTCTTACACATCGTTTAAGTTTGGGAACCAAATTAAAGAGTTTAGAATTCCCCAATGCTCCCGTTTTGAAAACTGGGAAGAGAAAGGGAACGGGAAAAGTTTGTCAAGGGAAAACAGAATTAGTCTTGGAAAATTGGACTAACTAAGTAGAAGCTTTTAGTTATGGTGAAGAAATACTATGAACATTCCGCTGGCACTATCTACTTGAGTGTTGTTCTTCAAAGTAAAAGTTTACAACTGCACTTTTGGTTTTAGAAAGGAACGCATCATCCAGTGTGGAGGACAAAGGTTGCCAACATTCATATTTAATATTGAGGGCACATCAAGGAAATAGCAATAGGTCTGGTCTGCTCATAAGAGGTTCGCTAACGAATAGCATCATCCCGTATAAAAGAGATTAAATTTCATTTAAGAAATTTACATATAGCAAAGGAGCAGGACTGACTGCAGGCAAAAATTTCCATTAGCACTTCGTAAATGATGAACCGATAAAACCTTTCATCATTGATGAGAAGAATGGCTGCAAAAAAAAATATGGAAATGTGGGTCGGTGATAATTCGGGGTTTAGTATAATTCATTTCAATAAAACATACACTTGAAGTGAAAGCAGGATATATATTATCATTCATTCATTTGCTGTGCTGTTTCCCTTAGAACGTTTTAAACAATTATTACCGCTTGCACTGACGCCTACTTCAGTTTGGTGCACTCATCTAATTCCATTTTGGAGCAGAACACTTATTTGTCTTTTACAAGTGTTGTTACTTCACTAATGCATGTGGGTGACTTGATGATAGAAGAACAATGGGCACCATTTCTATACGAAATTTTTTCACTAGTAAACTTAGAGTATAAAAGTAAACAAGAAAAGCATAAAACCAATACAAGACGAAATGTTTTACCTTTTTCTTCGCAATTTTTTTTGCCTCATTTATGATGTATTTGTTTTTCATATTTTCATTTGCCGATAAATCAAGTAATATTACGTTGAATTTGCAAGCAAGACCTTTTTCTATTTTACTGGTTAGGACTTTTGCAAAATGTTCCAAACTTTACGCTAAATTTAACTTCATTGTGAGGTCATCAGTTGAGCTATTGTGCTTCGTCATCAAAAATATATGTTTTCAAAAGCTAACGGAATTTTCATCAGCATTTTTCTTGCTGTTTGACTATTATATGACCCAGTTGCCAGTCAGGACAGTGTAGAGTCTAGACAATATCATCTCGCATACAATATGTTAACCCATAAACCATGAGCATAGTTAAGTCGCGCTGCTAAAATAGACTACCACATCACATTCCGACGCTGTACATAGTGATGTAAGGATAATATACACTATCTAGCTCTGCTGACTGTCACACGTGAAAAAAATGGCAAAGTCTAAGCAAAAAAGAGCAGCTTGTACACTCCCATTCATCCTGTTTGTATTTTTTTAGGAGAAGGAAGGAAAAAGTTAGATTGCATTTTGTATGCATGAGTTATTCCAGATAAGAGGGAAGAAAACGAGCTAAACAAGTAACAATAAAATTGCCAAGTTGGATATAAACAACGTTGTTGTACGGTGAGTCGTGAGCGCCCTAATGCTCAAAGATACAAACAACTGGAGAGGAAGAAAAAAAACTTTTACAACCTACAACGTAGTTTTTCTATGTAATACTCGCAGTTTTCTGCGGTTGGCTGTGATGTCAAAATCGTCAGGCTCTTTGACTATATGCCATAATATTAGTTTTATATATTAAACGCTCATCTCATCCGTCTTTCAACAAAGTATGGGTTAAAGCCCTAAATATCTGTACAAAACAAAAGGATCGACTTGGCTTATGTATGTACATACATGTCTCTGCAATATTTCTCCAGTTTGGGAGACTGAAGAGAAAGTAAATCAACGGTTTATTGGTACACATAGCCAAACGGTACTCAGAATGCAAAAGAGTCAAAAGGAAGGCAAAATATCCTTAACCAAGCTGGCTTGAAATTGTCTTCATGTAAATAACCGGAAAAGGCTTTTTTATACCGTGTATGTGTATTTGTTATGTTCATATTTCATATGAATATTATTACCGAGCCCCATGTGTGTATTTATTTGAGCTGTACACACATTGAGACTAAATCTGCTCCATATACCTATTGGCTTTGGCATTGGCAGTACCAGTTTCAGCAAATTGGCAAATATGAAAGTCAAAAACGAGCTTTCCTGTTTCTCATATTTCCTTGAGTTTTCCTTTCTTCCTCAAAAAAATCATCATAACTCATACAATATGAAATGAGAAACTTGTGCTATTGTGTTTCTTGTTTTTGCGTGACAGAAATATGATTTGAGATTATTTTCTCCTAAAACTTTATTTTATGCAGTACAATATGATATATTTATTGAGCCCATTTTGAACAAAATTATCTGATCGTATGCTCCACGGTCGTTGTTTGATTAGATTTAGATATTGATTTCTTCATGGCCTTTGAAGTGTTGCTGGTATATTTCTGGATAAAGCAGAAACAAACTGACTCGTGTGTAGCGGACCGGATGGAGGTAGGGAAGAAGTGTGGGCGCAAATAAATTGAGTCGTCACGCGTCAACTGTTCATCACGTCGATTTTCTCATTACACGTTTCTTGTCTAGAGGGTTAGGGAAAGCAATGAAACAATATTTTATTTGCTTTCTTTTTATTTGACAGCGTATTACATCGGAGGAGATATACGAGTTATCTTGTCATTGTCGTTTCTTTCATTATCAGGATGGTCACCGACTCAAATTGTAATTCTTTCTAGAGATTTGTATCACGGAGAAAAATCCAGATACAAATCAAATAACAAGAAGCGTATTTACATGTTGAGCAGAGTTTTTTGGCAGGGCGAAACATGTTTATTCCTTCTATCTTTCTATTTACTCTTAGTGGTGGTACACATGCTATTTGTCCCAGCAATCCTTAAAATAGGTACGCCCAAGGGACCAATTTTTGCAAACGTACTTCACTCTTTCCTCCCTTTTTATTTGTTCATTTCTTGCTGATAAAATCGAGAAACTGTAACCAAATCGAAAAATTGATCATATTTTATCTGGAGATGGAAGAATAAGGAGAAATGGATGAAGAAAAGAAAATTCATGTTTCATTTCCCCAACTTGGTTTTAAGATTTCAGGAGACGAATAATATAATATTACAGGAATAAAACTTTTCCTTTGCTTTTTGCATTTATTTGGGGTATTCCCTCAGAATAGGAACACTTGCATGTGTGTAGACATGAAACTATGAAAGCATGTGGATCATTCTGGGATTTATTGCTTCCCAAATAAAGCTCAGATTTTTTCGGACTAGAATGTAGCTTGCTTGTAAGAACCAAAACTCAGAATACTTTTGTCATAGTGGATTTCTATGAACGTACGTCATATTCGATAAAGTAAAGTCAACTTGCTTTTACTGCATTCAAAGAATGGAGTTTTCAGAGAAGCAGAAAAACAGGTCAGTTGTTTTCGATATGGGGTTTGGGTTTGACTACAAAAAGTCAAACTGTACGCATTAAACCTAGTTGGTTTCTTGTCTCTCAAGATTTCATATAATATCGTTCTTGATGTAACTTATGGAATTGGAATATGAAATAACAACTCGTTTGTTATTTTCTTAAATTTATATCAGATGCAACCTCCAAGTTGTACTTAACTTAATGGCGCTCGACAGCGGTACTTCTAATTATAAGTAAAGGGAATGATTAAAGGCGCAAATTTATGTCACAAATGTATGAGTTCAAAGAAGGGAAAACAGAATTCATTGAAAATGGGAATGCCCAGATATATCAAGTCTTTGGTAACGCCTAAGCAAAAGTATAAAATCATACTTGAGTCCTTTTTCCTTTGTTGTAAGTTTGTAAGTATTTGAAAAGGGCTTCTTCATATGAGGACTTCGGTTCGGCAAATTTTATAGGACGGTGCTCATTGCTTTATATATATAGTTATCTGGAACATTTATTTGCTTTGCACTTGTGATCATTAAAGTCTTTGAAACAAGACACAGGAGACCGTTCAATATATGTATAGAAAAAACTAAAGGAAAACGTTTTCCTTTCAACTTTATGGGCGTATTTTTTCCAATTTTTTGCGTGGGCTTAGGATAAAAGAAAAAAGTATAATAATTAGAGAATGTAAAAGGAAACATGTGGAACAAAGTACGACTTTGTATTATTATTGCTAGTAAAAATTGTTTTAAAGGGTTCGCCAAGTGAAGCCATACAGTCTAGACGCTTTTTTCCAACTCAATGGAGAAACTTTCTATCATCCTTTTAAAATTGAACAATAATGTTACTGCATGGTTGTACATAACTTGTAAAACATTTTGATGTCTGTTGCATGTCGCAAATATTTGCATCAATTTTTTTCCCTATTAATTCGCTACTACAGTGAATTCTCATAATGAACGGGAAAAGTTAATAAGATTGTAAAAGAAACAATTATACTTAATCACTACTTCTGAGCCATGTGTGTGTGTCCATGCTTAAATATATGTACATCGATGACTGATGAAATACGTGTGTATACTGATGAATGTTTTTTTTGTTTTTGCAGGTAAGCGAACAGACTCTTCCCTCGTGGTTTTTATTCGGAGGCAGTATAATTACTAGCTGATAGGCAGCTTTTGGCTTTGAAGCTTCAAAACTTTGTATGCCTTGTTATCTGTATTTTTATTAACGGTTAATGATGATTCAAATGAGTCAACCTTTGCATCATTAAATGGAAAATTTATTACTAGTGGGACTTCTAAGAACGCACATGGGTGGAAGGCAAAAGAGCTGGAATATAAATACATGCAACACAGTTTGATTATCTTTCAGCTGAAATAATTATTATTTGCGTAATATGACATATGACATATCAACTACATCGTTCTCCTCATTGACGCTCATAATTATTCTGTGAAGTGATGATTAACTTTCTCTTTCAAACATACAGTCCATGCATGTATGCATAATTACTCTCTCACAAACATGCCCATTAGTTATGTTATAACAAGCCAAGTTTCTAAGTCCTTTGATGTGATGTGGGTATTCAGGAATAATTTAATAGTTGTAATTATATGATGTGCTAGATATACACCTTCTGTCTTGATGAAACTTGCGAGTTTTTTCACCCCTGCGAAGCTGGGTGGGCGTTTAATAAGTAATTCCTGGGTTAGGATTATCAATGCTTTGGAAGTTTTTTCTATGCATTTTAACCTTGTGCATTATCTTCCTTGTTTTCTCCTCTTTAATGATCATTTGTCATCCCTTCGAAGAATATGACGCTGTCCCACAAGGCATTGTTAAAACAAGTGCTCTTTTGTTCCTTTTGGTGTATGAGCACAATATACTGTATATATGCTCATTCATCTGTTTCTGACGAGTGAATGTGACCCAGTCAACTCCATTTTTCAGTACAATGGAACAAAACATAATTGCTTTTTTTTGCAAGACGTGTTTAAGTCTCATTGCTCAAGGCAATTTATGACGCTATACATTATGCACTCAAATTTCTATCATTTTTTGCGAATGTTAATCCGCAACTTTTCTTCGGGTGATTTCGTTTTCCTTTGAAATATGTGACTCATGTTTTAGACCAAGATTGCAAAGTTTGCGTTTTATGACCTTATGATATTCATCTGAAATAAAAACCCTTGTAAACTTTATTATTCAAAGAAGTGTATTCGGATGTGGGATGATTTTAGTAGATGGTTTGGTGACGCAGTGCACCAAGACAAATTTACAATGAGCACTATAATCTATTGTATTTCATTCAAACGTCAAGTATAGAATTCAAAAGAATATATAAGTATATGACACAGTTCATATTACCCCAACTAAATTTTTATGCATTTACACGTCAACGCTTCTGTTGACAGTAAAACTGTATGTGGTTTACAAATTACATTTTTGATGAGTTTGACTTTGCAGTATTTTAAGTGATCATGAATTTTACTAAAAAAAGTTCCCTCAAGTGAAAAGAGAAATTAGAAAGAGCAATGATTTTTTTGTTTTGTTTGTCCCAATTCTGTTTATTGGCCATCAAAACGAAATCATAACTTCTCATTTTCAGTAAACCAACTTGATGGCCCATTTAGGAGAGTAATTGACAGAGTCGTAAAAGTATCAACTGTTCATATTCTATATCAACTCAAGTTTCTCATAGTCGAGAGTAGAAATATGGGAAAGATAACAATATAAATTTGCACACCCTTTCATTTTTTATTGGGGCTACATGTTTTGATAGACCTTTCGTCGATTTTTATTGCCATCCTATTATTAACTAAGTATCTCAGAGTTTCATAAGTTCATAAGAACAGCTCATGTGATGTGCTGCCAGTGTTTTTACACTGTGCCAGTAAAAATTATTTGGGGGCATACCATGATGTCACTACGAAACTTCCGAAACGAGTCTTTTTTTATATTGAATAGTAAAATCAGGTCAGATAAGTGTCTTTATAGGACAACACATCAAAGCCAGGAAATTGGGTGGTATATGAAAATAATCATGTATACTTCAGCCCCATGTCTACAGTTTAGATATTGAAGTGATAAATGTGGTGGACATCGTGATACACATTGTATAAAATTCTACAATCGTTGGAGGTCGGTTTGGTCCTCACTCCTCACCTCTGCATCTCCTTTGTCCATCACCATTCATCATAGATATCAAGCTGCGATTGTAGGAGGCGTATATGCAATATACATTTCAATCCTACGGGTGCGGCATGATCCACGAAGCACAAAATATAATGGACGAGATGTCTGAAGAGTATATATATAGTTCATATGCTGCATTCTTTTACATAAACTTTTCTCCTTTCCCCTTTCTTCCAATCCCTTCTTGTGTGAAAAGGGACGAGAAGTACTTAATCTTGCTGATTCGACAAAGAGGACTATGTGAAATGAAGAGGAAATAAGTCTCTGCTCTGAAAATCCTTGTCATTTTTTGTTTCCTTGTCTTACGACGGCACTTACGATAAAGTGCGTCGTAGTACTAAAGGAGTTGCAGCAGTCATGTGAAATGAGAGTAGAGGGAAAGTAGTTCAAACATCTTTTTATTTCTCGAACATTTGAACTTGTAGTAAACCAAAGGTGCCCTGTTTGTAAAACTATTTCACCATCTATTTACACGTATAGTGTACACATATAACATGTCTCAAAGAAAAAAAAAGTTTTTACAACCCTTGTTTCTTTTGGCCTTTTCTCACTAAACTAGCTCATTGGGATGATTAGACACTATTATGAAATTGGCTTTCACTCATAGATTGTATAACTCATCTTTAACCGTTTACAGCCTTTCATACAATACATGTCTGATCACTGTGTTGGATACTTAATTAATTGCAAACTCACCACTGCTGTGTTAATTGGGCACCCCTGAGCCTTCATTGATCTCCAGAGAGCTCTTGGTAAATAACGGGTGACAGTAAATATTGATTTTTGATGTGGCTCCTAGTTGGATGAACTGCTGTATATGGAGTGGGAGTAAACTGTGTGGGGGTTTCCTTATGATCAGATATATCACTGACATGTGCATCATGTCCAACTTGTTGTCTATCTTGATAAAATCTACTACGGTGAAACAAAGTGAGCATTATTCAATCCGGAAAATTGTGTGACGTTTATGGATTTCAGTTTCATTTTGTAACAGGCATATAAACAATGTTCATTCAACCATAATTTCTTTTGTTGTGCAGTGAGTGAAAACTATTTATAAATTTATAGAATAGATTTTCTGGCTGGTATATATGGAAAGCTTTGAATTCAATATTAATATATATTTATCAGAGAACGCCCCATGTGAATGTTCTAATGTTTTCACTGGTAATCTTCCAATACGTTCCACAAATACTGATTAAGATGAATAGATAAGTAGAAATGCGCATTTTTGCTTTGGGTAAATCGTTTCTTTCTTCCTCAATCTTTTTCTGGTTTCCAGCCAATTTCCGAAATGGTGTCACTTGCAGAATGACTAAAAGGTATAAACGATTTTATGTACATTTGAGCTTGAACGCTCATCGCATCCACACAACTCAGCATTAATCTATATTTTTATATCTGCTTGCAAGTATAGTATTGCTAGTATAGTATACAGACTTAACGCAGGGATAAGAACGATATATAAAAATTTATTAACGCTCTTTTCTATGGGAAATACTGACCAGAATCAGCCTCCCTTTTGTACATGTAATGAATGGTGAATTCTCACAGTTAATGACCATTTACGATGTTCATAGCTTGTCTCACATATGCTTTGTGAAAGAGAGCTCATCGGTCAGAAACGCTTCAGGTTTTGGGGGTCCAAAACTCCAAAATAAAGATGTTAGTTCAGATTCGTATGTTGAACATTTTCTTGTTTCCTTTCGACTATCACATCACAATCACAACCCTCCATGTACGTTCTAAGTTCTAGGTACGTAAATATGGTGGTGGTGGATGCTTCATTCATGATTATTTTGGCAAGTTCTCCGTTTGCACACTGCAGGGAGACCAGTAAAGGACCCATCATTATGACCGCCTTCTATTACCATCACTGTTTTCCTTCCTCCGCGTCTAATAACATGTATGTTACCCAACACACCCTGCACTTTCTCTAGCGGCCCAATTTTTTCTCCTTTCCACTTTTTGATCTTCCTTTGAGAAAGTTTTTTTTTTCGCAAGGAGCATTTGATATTATATACATTATACGGCACACGTTCCATAACTTGGTAAGACGGAACGAGCAGTGATATGATAGCGGTAACAAATGAGAGTTGATAGAGGTCTGGGGAGTTCCTAAATGGAATTGATAAAGGTGAACTCAGCCAAAAAAGCTGGTAGAAATAAAGTAACATCACATCCACAGACAAGCAACTACACCGCTAGTACAACTTGTAGGAGGAAAAAGTTTTTGGACATTTTCCATTGTTTCCTCTCTGATAGGTAGTCCCTTATCTCTTGTGTGGCACGGGAGTGTATGAGTTGAAAACATAAAAAACGAAGGTTGAAGACCATGAAATTGTGATTGTGGAACTTTCTATTGAATTTTCCTTGGAACAGCCGACCGGACATTAGCCTCACCTACGCTCTCACGTTAAGATACGCTCCATCTACTCCATAGAAAGAAATAAAAGGCCGAAAACGGGGAGGAAGAGATGTCGGGAAAAGAAAAAAGAAGAAAATAAAAGAAATTAATGCCTGCTGATGGGTTTTATGACTAAGTTCCGTGTCAAGCGTGCTCAACGATAATTTGATCAATGACGTATATAATAAGGTTTCTTAAACTTCTATATATTGGGAGCTGGATTCTTTTGACGCTGACTCGCACTATACGATTACGACTTGACTTCTCTCCATCAGTTTCTTAATCACATTACTGTACAGAATACATAGATTAGCCACTCCCAACTTTGAATAAACTTTTACACAACTAATTTCTACGTCTGTGTATTATACAGCTCATCATCACGCACAATGTCTCCTCATCATTCCAAAGTATTCTAAGAAATTCTGTAGAAAGGAAGTAAGCTAGCATCGCAGAGCTAAAAGAGGGGCTTTGATTTGAGTGAGGCAGTCCAGAAAAAGGGGAAATTGTCCTTAAGCTACTAAACCCCCCAGTTCCGTGATTTACCTTAGTATATACTTCTTTAGTACTCCAAAAAGTTGTGAATGTGTAGGAAGAAAATGTTAGAAAATGACACAAGTTTTGGCTAAGTAAACTTTTAACTTCGCAACATACGCAGAGATATGTATCTACTACTGATACTCTGCACTGCACATGTGATCATGTCATGTAATGAGAATATGATGGCGAACTTCACTTTACATGCATGCAAGCAACGGTAGGACAAGACGTGTAAATTGAAACCTCTTTCTTGGACATGAAACCAGCAAAGTAAATCAACTAACTAGGAGCACTAAACTTAATTAATTAATATGGGCCACTGGTCACAGAATATTTATTTAACAGGACATACGCAAAGTACACAATCACATCATGCAAACTGAGTTCTACACGTATTGAGTCCCTCATGCACATAATCCTTGGAAAAAGAAGCTAATTTTCTTCATCCTCTTGAGTATATCTTCTTTCGCTTTGAAATCTTCACGTGTGCTTGTTATTTAATGTGAGTCAATAGTGGTGGGTGGTGAAATGCTGATTACGATGTGTTTTTGTTTGGCATTTGATAATGAAATATAGTTGCCTACAATGTTCCAGCCTTGTTAATTTAGAAGATATAGTCCCAAAGGACAAAGTAATGTTTATGCTTCGTTTAAAATTTTCCTTCTAACTCGCTTCTTAACATTACATTTTTGAATGCCCAACTCATAATCTCAAAGAATATCAATAGCATTCCAGCATAAATAAGCAGTTGTAGTTGATATACTTCCTTGTAAGATACATAACGGAAGAATTTATAAAAATTCCGGAACTCTCTCCATAAATTATACTCCTTCAAGCGCATAATTGAACGAAATGCATGCAGATTCATTCAAGAGATCTGGTATTAAGAATTGCGCGCTCATTCATAACGATTCTTTTGCAACACGAAGGAAGTCCTTGTATTTACAAAGCCGTTTTAATTAATTTTCTCATTAAAGTTTGGATCTTTTTGAAAGTGAATAAATTTTCTAGGAAAATAAATTTTCAAGGTGCTATGTACCATCTTGGTTCCCTCGTTTCCAGCGAAAACTCCATTTTTCTCAGAACTCGTTCGTATACATATCGTATGTGAAGAGGGACGAGTATTTTAATTTATCCTATGATATTAATAATGATTCGTAGAGAACAAAAGGTAAATACAATTTTCTTCCTGATGTCAATAAAACCCAAATGAGTTTCTCCGTTTTCTTCTTCTGTTCTGGAGCCTGTCATCCGTGATATACTATATATCTACAACCTATATATATACATAACACATATTGCCACACCGCGAAAATGTTTCATTATTATCTCTCCCAAATCCTCATAACGTTTTATTGCCGCTGTGCTACCATTCCCTAAAAACCGACTTGTGCAATCTATTTCTCGATGAATAATGCTCTCAGTTCATTTACTCTTCGTTAGATTTCCTCTTGCTTTCTCCCAGAGACACATGTGCATTTACGGAGAGAACAATTGCCATTTTCATGATGCAATCATAAATTCCTGGAGCATGAAGGAAGTCAGGTCGTTATAACATGGGACCATCCAAATAACAAAATGTATAGCAATAGGCACGCCGGAGGCACCATTGGATTGTGTAGTGAGTTTTCATCCGGAAGTACAGCACTACAAACTCCTACACACTTACATATAACAAATTCTTGCATTTGTTTATAGCCTCAACTGTACCAGATTTCTACATTTAATATTGCGTCTTTGGAGTCTCATCCCCCTTTCTCCGAGAAATTTGTCACAGTTCTGCCTTGTTAGCAAATGATATTAGCTCGCTCTCTGCTTGTTAAGTGCAGGAGAGAGAGAGGAGACTACAAGAAAAGCTTTCATACTGTGAGTGGTGTGGCCATCATAACAATAATTACTATTCATATTCAACTTGGAGCTTCACACACACACAACAATAACTCTTGAGAGAGCTACAGAATTATTGCTTTACATCATTCCATACGCCCTCCCGAGACTTACTTTACTTTTGCTTTGGAACAAATGACAGTGAGGCGAAACAAAACAAAGCAAAGGGTCCTTTGTTCTACTTGATAAAAACAGCCTTCAGCCAGCTCTTCCTGGTCGTTACTGCATATCATGCTGGGCACATACGTGAAGTAACTAACCTCTGAACTGGGAATATATATGAATATATAACTTGAAGGCAGATGATGGGGATTGAGAATGTACATGAGTAAATCAATATATCCCAGCACAACAAAACTCAACCAAGTGATACATATTTATATGCGGGTTGCCTACAATATATAAATTCCAGAAAGCAATGCTAATGTGTTCGTAATAAACGAATTTGAATAGAAGAAGGATTTTTGGTTTTGACAAGTCGTTTCACTTTCTGCCTCGTGTGTATTTGTGTCATTCACAAGTTTATTTTTGGAGTCATTGGGGTTCTATTGTGATGTTTATTCGTAAAGCTTCCTTTGGCTAAAGCAAAGAAGTGAATTGAAATAATCACTTCCATGAATATAAAAATGGAGTCGGCAAATATGTATGGGGATATGGATGCTTTCAATTGTGTAGCCATAATGATCCTGTCTCAGAACAATAGAAATGCTGGATTGACTCGAGTCATATTGTACATATACTGTGTTGTTTATATGTATGTAATTAATATTTGCAGTGGTCCACAAAATTATTTTTCCCGAGGTTGTACTATACTCCAATTCTACTGTGCCTCACTCCTTACTCTTGATATTTCTCCATGCTTACATGCAAGTGGGTGAAAGTACAAATAACCAAAGTCTTACATAAACAATATTTTTATTTTGGGATTGTGATTGACTCATATTTTTACGCACAGTTGATAAAGTAAATGCAACCTAAGTTAGCTAATTAAAACGTTGAAACCCTCATTAAGAGATTTTTGACTGTTTAATAGAAAACGAATCCCGAGTAGATCAAACTTCAAACGAATTCAGATTTGCTTTCGGGTTCCAGTTTCAACTCCCCTCTTGAACACTACTTGGAATATCAATGATGCTACAAAAATTATCATATGTTTACATCCTTCCCAATTTATGATTTCAAAGGTCTACTATAATACTTCTCTGGAAATAGTAATGAGAATAGTGGAAACATGAAAGCCACTTACCAGAAACTTATCACCTTGCTTTCCACCATCAAATTACAATCTTTTGAATCATTCATACCAATAGAAGCTACCATGATCATAAATGGAACAGGGTACTTAACATTTTTGAATATCTCATCCGGATTTACTGTAGGATTCCTTTGACGATTTTCACTCATGATGAATCTTCTGGGAATGTTAAAATTATCAATCTTTTACCTTTATCATACATATGCCCACCATATTCTCTTGCCTCAAGTATTTTTCTCCTTCGGGACAAGTTCAATATCATGCATAAATAACCTTCTGAACAAGTGTAAACATGTACAGAGTTGGTGAATAGTGACATCTAATTAATGTTCAACAGCTTTTCCTTATCTTTCTCTTTTGCTGACAATTCTAAAATTTGCATTTGTGCCCACAAAGCAAGAAAATTTCGTTCAAGTGAAACTTTTGAACATTTCGACATTCTTTTACGTAACATAAGCGCCTGCTACTACTCCTCTCTCCTCTCATCCATCCTGCTAGCTTGTCATACGGTATGATGAAGTCATGTGAAACGAATGGATAAAGAAATTATGTGGCATGACACACTTGAAAAAGATGAGTTGATGAATGCACAACTTTAGAAACATAAGTTGAGGTGCTACTCAATCTTCCTTACTCAATCTCCAACTCATGGGCCAACTGCCAAAACCAGAAATTCACCAACATCAGAGAGACAAAATAGTACATGCCTTGGATTCCACATGAATATACATACACATGTAGTTCATTAATGTAATAGGGGTTTTGAGTCAACTAATTAATAGCTCTTTCACCAATACATGACTTTATGCTTTTCAATTTTCAACTGTAGGTACGTTCGAGCGTACTCCAAAACTCTGTTTTCTGTCAAGCTCCAGTCGAAGTGGAGTGCTTTACACGTTTCAATAATTTGTCGTTGTTTGTTGTCGCAGTTTACAAAATGAAAATTGCTTCAGCTCAAGCATGTAAATATATAATATCGTCTTATCCAATTCAAACCCCATTGTTTATTTCCTCCTCCTTTCTTATGTGACATGTATGAAACCTTAAAAGCGTAAAAGTCTCTTTCCGAGATTGCATCGCCATTCGCCATGATTTCAAACACACAGAGTATACAGCCCTAAGGAAAATCTGGTTGACGTTGTGGCTCGTTTCATACACTTAACTTTCGTAACGGAAATGAGTGAATTAAATGTATTTGAATATCAAACAGGAGGAGGAAATGGAATGAGCAAAAATATAACATATATTCTACATGTTTACGTCCCGTATCTAAACCTCATGTCAAGTAGGCTGATGTTTTGGCACGAAGTCATTTAAATAAGTACTTGGGTCCCTAAAGGCATCGACCGCAGCATTCGGAAATCGAAGTTGGTGGTTGTTTCATTGCTTGAAGGCATCCTCAAAATTCATTCATTCCAGACGGACATGTGCTAGCAATGTCTGCCTTAAGTGCATGAAATGTGTGTGACTCAAGAAAAAAAAAATAACAGAGGAGAACAATAGCTTGGCAAGCTCCTTTTCTTTGGGAAACGCGAAGGCGTTCTTGTGGTTTATTTATGAGCTTATAAATCTCTCTAAAACCCGAATTCTCTGTCCTTCTTGTTCATACCTTAGCGTAACAAAGGATTGATGCAATACATTAGGTGTATTGCAAAATATTATTCATTTATCAAGAAACAGGGCTTGCCAACATTTCAATGAGAATGGAAAGGAATGCCGATTTGCTTCAGTAAATTTGTATTGTTGTAAAAACCTAAAGTGTTTTTGCGCCTCAGTATTGCTTCCTTTTTGACTTTTACATTGATTTCCTTGACTCCACCGTTCCGCCCGAAATTGTCCTCGAGGGCTTCCTTTCCACGGTTTGGAATACCACAGGCTAGATTTATGGGGCCCAACTTTTTAATACAAATAATTTACAAAAAGCATGAACGCAGCTCATCAATCAATGCTAGAAAGTAAAAGCTGATGCTAACTCACATGATTTCACTAGATTTTTGTCTAGAACACCTGCATACAAGACTAAACATTTTTATTACATTTCTACTTCCCATTCGAAAAAACCTATTGCTACTAAGGGACTTGTTTCTCTACAACGAAAAGCAATTCCATAATTGAACCTTGATCATTTAGAACCCTTGTTATTTCCCTTTTCTACAATTTTACTTTCATGAACTTGGGAAAATGATTGGAACACACGCAATCTCGTTTCCTTGCTGGTATTACATATTCATGCGCATTTACTTAGCCAGCCATGTGTGAAAACCATTTCTTAATAGCGTACATTGTACACACACTTTAATAGTAAAGAAAAATACGCTTAAATCTGAAGAAAAGTTCATCTTTCCACGAATCTAAGCATATTTACCTTCTAGTCCATGTTGGAGCTAAAGAGAGAGAACAAGGGTATTATTAAAAGAAAGCAGGATTTGCGTTTCCAGTTGTTTCTTGTAGATGAGATAACAGCTTGTACGCGGAACGGGTTCTAATGTTTTTCTTATGAACTTCTTTGAACAAATCTCGGATAACACAGTGCTTTCCCGTGTTTAAAAACTGGATTTCTTCTGCTTTCCTATTTACACCCAGTTGTGTAACGCTGGAATAAACTGGATTGTTCCCATTTTATATGTGGAAGTGGATCCATCCCTATATACATTTTACTTCCGCTCCACTATAAACCGTAAAAGTTAGGTAGTAAACACTATAATTGTAAATGTATCGTATATTTTTTTAATTTGGATTTGTCATGCATATTAAATGCTAGAAACAAGCACATGGTTTCTACATGAAAGGTTGAAAGTTTTTTTTCTTCTCTGCCAGAATGTACCATTTCCTCTGTAAATTGCTGTTGGTGAAAAATTTAAGAGAGCACTGGAGATATTATCGTAACTCTTTCTTTGAAATGAAAAAATACAGTATTAGATGGAAAGGTGAGTCTTACGCTTTACATTATGCCACGTTTATACCAAACTAGCAATTGCATTTTGGATGGGGAAGGGAAAAGCGAGCAGAGTTTTTTTCAGTGGGTGTGTTGTAGCAATGTAAGAAGAGAAAGTAGACAAAAGGGAAAAGCTCAGAGCTCAAAAGATTCAGGGATGTGAGGAATCTTAAAAAGACATTACAAGGTCTACAAGTGGTCCCTAGAGCTTTATAAAAACCTTGCTTTCAAGATTTATTAAGTGGCAGGAGTAGTTCCGTCACATTATCGTTTTACTATGTTTGTCTTTCCAGTTGGATTGGGAGAGATGAGTCGTGACGTCAAAAAAATTTGTAGCTGTAGCATAGCTAATCTTCGCATTACGAATGCTAATTCACGATCAAGTTTCAAAATTTCGGACCAAATATAATTTGAGTCCAGCAATTTAATTTTTACAACTGAATTTGCCCAACGTAATAGTTTTCTCTTTCCCGTTTATATTGACAACTGCTACTTTTATTCTTATATAATGTTTAAGTTGGGTCTTTTTGTACGACTGCATTATACATCGGAGTGAATAATTATGTGGGTGTATCTTAAAAGAGAACTCAAGCAGTAAATAGTCAAGTAAAACGCGTTCACATTTTTATTGTTGTAGCGGAAGGAGGAGCATTAAACTGAGAAATGTGAAAGTAGGAACTGTACATGAAATTTAATTTACCCATAATGCTATCGTATGACTAAAAGGAATGTTTAGCATAATATCAGCAATAACATGCTTAAAAGTTACATGAATTTTCAGAAAAAATTACAGAGATGAACATCATAACATTATCATAACTTTGTTACAAAGATTTGTCTCTCAATTTTTGCACAGCCTGTTATAGAAATGCTTCCACAATGTAACCATTCATTCATTGAATACATTTAAAATTGTGGAGAACGAAATAATCTACGAACCACATCTTAATGCCACTGCCACAATATCATCTAGATATATCTTACAACATTTGTAAACATCTCTGCAGAGAAAAACTACGACTTCCGTCACAACCAACCCTCCTTTTGCTCCTAGCAGTTGGAGCAAAAAAGCTTCTTACAATAACACTCATTTCCATTTTTAAACCTATATTTGAGCTAGAATTTCTTCCAACCTCCAACACTGGAATGAATACACTATATACCATACCATTAGGATGATAATAGGCAAACAGGTAATCATTACACATGCATATATTCACTTTCACCGCCACCACCTTCATCATGCATAGTAACCATCAAGAAAAAGTTTTCACATCCGCACACGCTTCATTTTCTTCGAGCGACATCGCTCCTTAACTCCTTCTCATTCATTCTATTCAAAAGCGACCATCCTTCTTCTTCGCCTAATTCTTTTTTGGCACATACATACATACATAATATGGAGATACAACATCGTCATCAACATCCCTAGGAGGCATGTTCATCCACAACAAAATTCTTTCTCCTTCCATGCAAAGGGAATTTCCTTACATGCATTTAATCTCCGTGCTTGTAAACCATTTCCTCATTCCTCAGCATCAGTGGCAACACTACACTTTGGATAATAGTGGGAGGCTGTTATTCTGTACACTGTTTACATTGTATTGTAACAGGATTATTAGGTATACAAAAATACAAGCTGGCTATATTGACCTGGAGAAAGCAAAGCAGCAAGTAAGCAAGCCACCCACCCATCTCATTTAATTTCCAAAAAAGGAGCTTGAACTAACTCTCCTTTTTATACTATACCAACTTCTTTTTTTTATTACTGACCCCTTTTCCATATATTATACGATTACAAGCGCTTTTTTCTCTCGCTAAATATGAACACTTCTCGTATATTCTACTACACTCTACATTGTGTTCAATGAATATAATGTTATTAAGATCCAACCAGCAAGTTTTCTGATGCATACGAGCGATGCTGTTGTAAAGAATTGTTCACTCGCGTTGTATAGCTCAAGGAAGAAAGTGTAAGCTACTACGAGTAAGAGATTATATCCGAGGCGTCTTCTGACAGCTTTTTTTCCTAGTTGCTTATTTCCCTTCTTCGTTCCCATATTTCCTTTCTCGAAACAAGAATAATAGTGGAAGCTATTTACCCTCGGCATTTGCCGTTATGTAAAGACATGCAAGGAAAGTGCATAGGAGGGAGCCATACATGCGATGCCAAAGTATGTTATTTGCGAAAAGAAGAGTCGCTGAATGGGTGAATTTCGTTTATTCCCTATTCATTTTCTCTTGACTACTCTACAGCTTAGTTGGTAAATCTTTAAAACTATCTGCGAGAGAAATATGGGAGACAAAGCTGGTTTCCTTAAGATGCATGCATGATACTTACACGCGCTTTTTGCAGTCTTGTTTGGGACTGCCTCACCACATCTCAGTTTCATGAGTCTGACACTGACACCCAACCATCGCTGAAGTGAATAAGAGAGGAGAGGAGAACACATGGTGGTATCAACATCAACATGCAAATATGCTTGTGTGTGTGCAACGATATTTTCACAAAGAAAATATAGTGGAGGGGAGATCCCTCGCCTTAGAATTGTGGCCTAGTTGCTGCTTATGCCGCCTTGTCTTTCTTTGGTTGCATGCATGGTCGATCTGGTTGGTGCCACGGATCTCTTAAGACTCTTCTCCTTTCTTCAAAAAATCCTTTTTTCGCATGCATGTTGAAGGATGAAAGGGAACTCAAACTGGGTCTCCCTGTCTAGTCCGCTATCATTATTACTGAGCTTAAATTGATGTGCTACAGATGGACTGCATAAAATTGGAGAAATACATTAAGCGGCTGTCTTATATTGAGATATGATTTAGCTCCCTACCCCCAAAAGGGAAGCCAAACACTTTCGTGTTGATCATAACGAACAGGGAAAAGTTTTTTTGAGAGAGTATGATGTACACTGTTATCATCATTCTCACCATCATGACTTGATCGTAACGAAACATCAAAGACTTTCACCTATTTTCCTTTCATGAGATAAAAAAGGCTGTTGGTTTGGTGGTGCAAACTGATACGATCACGATGCAACTGCATCATCACATCACATCCGATTGGATTATAAGAAAATGAATGGAAATCTTATTTGATCGAATGAGGGGAAAGCTCAAAAGACGATGAAAGAAAATTTGTGCCACGGTGCTAATGCTAAAACCCATATACCATAATACACAAGATGGAAATCTGTTCCGATATATTCCTTTTGTTTTTGTTGAGCATGAAACGATCCTCCTTGAATCTTTATGTTTGCAATTTGTGTTACAAAAGGCAGCAGATGTTGCTTGTGTGTGGAGTGGTTCAATAATGCGGCGTAAACGAAGCATCAAGGTTCTTTTATATCCTTTTCCCTTCTCTCTCGGATATTTATCCGTGATCATAAAAAGAGTAATGTAAAAAGTATGATAAATAAACACATTCATTTATTTTACTACACGACATTACGCGTACTAGATGAAGCACATCTTCACTTTACTTTCACAAATTTATCTTTTTTCATGACCGACATTTCTCTACCACCAGCATGCTCTACGAGCCAGATCAAACTCATGTAATCGAGAAAGAAATAATGGTACACAGGACTTAAGTGATTACCGTGAAGCATTAAGGCTTTCCCACCCGTGTATGTATCCTTGTTTCTCAAACTGGTGTTGCTATTATGGTTTGCGGAGCTCATAATGTGTGTAGACATATATCAGTCCTGCTCTCGTCCCAAAAATTCTCAAAGGTTTTCAAGTAATGAAGAGGGAAACTAACTATCGGATTTGGAAGGAGTTGAGATGAGAGAGAAAGATCAGTTCCATTCAATATCAAAGTTAAAGCCGTGAGACTCCTTTCCTTTCTTCACACGCTCAATCGTCTTCTTTGACTGTTGAAGCTTTTTGTTTATTTTCTCTTTGGCTGGAGTTTTCCATCCAAAGATTTTTTGTTCAACTCAACTTAATATTATTACCAACATTGAACAGCTCATCAGTTCAGGAGATTGGATTGGACAAATCGCTTTCTGAAAAAAAATCCTTTGGAGCAAGAAGGAGTATACCTAAATAGTGTAGTGGTGTAACACGAAAACTAACAAACTCTAATGGAACATAACATGGCAAGTAGTACTTTTTGTTTTTTAAAGTAGCAAAAGTAAAAGGCATTATCTTCTCCAAACGCATTTCATTTAGGTAAGTAGTCTTGTTAAGTAAGGAAACTGGGTTCTTTATGATAGTTTACGGGGTTTTCTCCCATCAAAAACAGTAGCTCCAGTTTGGGTTGTGAAGATCATGTAGATGGTTTGAAGTAGGAAATGGGGAAAGTGGTTTACTTTCTTTGAAAAAAAAATACATAATACAAAGGCCCATTATTATGGTTCAATGAGAAAAAAAGAAATAGAAAAGAAACATGAAGGGCTTGTAGCGGAGATGGGACTTTAGGTTATTTCCGAACTAGATGATGCGGAGTGCTTTGTTTTCTCATTTAAAAAACGTGGTTTGGTTTGATCAGTTCATGCCTGAGTAGGAGGTGGTGGTGTGTACCTAGTAGTAGACGAGGGTGAAGGAAATATATATATCTTTTTGATGAAATTGGTTTTTCTTTCCTCCTCCTCAATATCTTGTTTTTGTTGAAAATGGGATTTCACCCAGTTGAAGAATTGATGGCGTGAACGGGAAAATATAAATTAGATTCGCTCACTAAACCCCATACGATATGACTGAGGTTCCCTTGTTAATGTCGTCACAACTCATTTCCTTTCCAAGTGAACCATGTATATTAAGGCAAATAATAATTGGGAAAGGGTATTACAACAAAGGGGATTGAGAAAGCAAAGGGGAATTGAATTGAGAAATCTCATATATTCATTGTCTGTGCTCTTATTTCGAATTTGTTACTTGCTCACTAATCCTCAGTGAAGGTAACAACAACCATCATTATTTTTCCTCAGGAATTCTTTCACAATGGCATTTCTTTGGCACTTGAAATAGGAAAGATTTTGTGTGGTTTTTGTCAAACACCTTTTTGGTCGTCTCATCATGAATTTTAAAGATGTTTGCCATTGCAAAGATTGTGAGTGTAGGTTTTTGTTGACTTTATAACAAGATGTTAGTTTGGTTCTTTTTTTTGCGTATTTGTTTCTGCTCGCCAAACTATACTATGACTCGAGGGAGAGAGGCGTATAATCTTTTTCAGAAACTTTTCCTTCACTTTTAGCCTCCAGGGCAATTATTTGTTCTCTCTTATTGTGGCATGTGTAGTACATTTGCGGATTGTGAATAAGTGAACAAAAGAACTTTTGATGCTTTTTAAAGAAAATTCGCAAAGGGGCTTAAAATGTTATACATGATTTTACTCATTTCTCTGTTTGTACTTATACATTCATCCTAAAGTATACACAGACTCTTCATTGTTCAATCATCGTCATTATGTGTGCTCTGCTGTCTGCTGTACATCCATCGAGGACGGAAAACACGTCCCGTCATACGTGCCCGAGTAGTTTAAGCATTTGAAAGAAATTAATAGGGAAACTTTAGAAATAATTGGGTTTTTTGCTGCATAACAATCATTGTTGTAAAGAGTTTTGCTGGGTTTGTCCCATCATGACTTTGTTTTCTGGTCCATTCCCTCGCAATTTCGGTGAAAAAGTTTTTGTTTGAAGTTTTTGAAATCTCTCCATTGTCCTCTTGCCATTTGCTACTTTCTCCGCTTAAGGGAACATTTTTGAGGAGGAAACTAGACAAAATTGAAGTTGTTATTTACCATAACATGAGGGCCATTGAGGAGACACTTTTGGGGGAATCAGGTTTTTTGTCCTCTTTTCAAGTAGTTTGTCAAGTGACTGTCTCCAGTGTAAAGTCGTGCTTATCATGGGCATACGTGACGGAGTGAAAGCAATTTATGCAAGAGTTTTATTGCTTGCGTGTTTTCTCAGCATTCTCAGCATAAAACTGAGATACAATGAGGCTCAAGGTACGATTTACACGTTGCAGATGCTTGTTGTTCTTTCAAAGAATGAAACAGGGCTTGAAGGTAATGCTTAAAAAGTTTATTAGCACAGCAGGGTTGACCTATGATAATAAATTTGTTAAATGGCTCTCATGCTCATTTTCTTATTACGTTTCTATTCCCTATTCCCCACAGCACCAAGCCCACCCACGTGTACTAATGTATGGTGTGATAAGCCACGGTTTGTCTTTCATTTATGATGTCTGCCTATATTGCTCGGTGTAGGTTGGCTGGCCCAAATCGAAAACAATCCAGCTGTGAAGTAGATTTTCAATTCTACAATATTTTGTAATGCTATCGTATCGCTGACAGCGAAAGTTGAGCAACTCATGCCACGAGCAGAGGTTTCATATGAGCCGGTGAACACACAATAAATTTGAATGTGTGTAATGGAATAAATAATTGAAAATTGTTGGGCAAGCAATACTCGACTTTCCCATGAAAAGAATGTCATATGCCAGCGGTAAGTAAAAGTAACAAAATTATGTTTTTTTTTCTTCATTCGAAAAGTTCCCTGGTCGCGGTATATTGGAGGAGAGCAAGTTATACTATAAATGGAAATTCATACAGCAGCTCCAAATCTCCGTTCAATAATGTACAAGACTCTGGGAAAAGTTCAATTCAATTTTACGGGACTGTCTAAATTTATGAACCACACAAAAGCTATACGTACGAGTGGAATTGCAAAATCTTCCGCTCCTGCTTTTTATTGATATTATCTCAAGTCAAGTATTGCATTGTGTCTCCGACAGAATTATATTGAAACTGGGAAAATACATAATATATGCTCCCTGTGTTTCTTTTTCTCCTGTACTCAACCAGAAAGGTACGATTGAGAAATCAGGTGAACCAAAAATGTTAATTTTCTGTAAGGAATACAACATGACTACATGATTTGCTGAAATCGAAAAATTGACCACATTTATTCCTTCTGAATTCATTTATTTCCGTTCTGAATATACCAACAAAGTCTGTAGTACACATTTCAGCCATTCATTTCAAAATCAATCAGGCTTTGTTGAATTTGGAACAGAATTTACGCATCTGGCATGCAAACACATTATATATACTTTTGATGTGAGCTATGTTTAAGTGGAAAGGCTACCTTAACTGTATTTTCCCTTATTACCTTTCCCTGACATTTTAAGGTTGGAAACAACATTCAGCATAGTGCTAGAAACAGCGTAGAAGCTATTCATTTATACGATATGAATAAACTCCCACGATCTGAATGAAAAGCATATGGAATCAAATTTTTACTGCCTCAAATTTGTCTTTTGTGGGTTGGAAGTTCTCATGTGGTAAGGGGATGGTTTATATAATATCTCAATTTGAAGAGTTTCTCAATATTCTGTAGCCACTCCAAGAGATTTGAGGTTTCGAGTTGCCTTCCTTGGAACCTATAAGCACTCACATATATATCTTTGTGTCTAACAAACCGGTAGCATGACCATTATGATACATTGTCAACCATGACCAAAAGACTTGCCATTTTATGTAATTTTTGTGCTTCCACACTCCAAAAACATTTTGCTTGGAGAGTAAAGTTGGACGAGTTACACACAGTTTAGCAGCCTCTAACAGCGATTTGCCATTTGGCAAAAAATTACTTGGCTCTCATGTTCAATATTATTTATACATTCATGCTACATATCGATGCAAAAACTTTTCGCTTCGCTGGCCCTGATTAAACTAAAGGGCTGTTGGGACACAAAACTACAAAAATGTGGATACTCCAAGCATTCGCAAAGAGGAAAAAGTATAAAAATCTCGTCCTCTATTGACCATACGTTACATACTTGAGTGGAAATCGTTCGAATAAATGGTTTCAGCTGAATTTTAAGGATAATGCAATATTATGTAATGCCTGCATGTGGATTCGCGTGGGTCTGAGCTCCATTTTATGGAACAAGACTTGGTGCTCTGGTACTTGCACGTTTTTTTGTGTAACTGGATTAAAAATGTAAATCTATTCCGGAGAGAAACTGCTCGCCTGATATAGTTTCCACACACACACGGCCTGTGTTGAATTTTTTCTCGTGCTGACTCGTAAACAAGAATCCGTCGGACATGAGACGAATTTTTGATTAGGCATGCTCCAACTAAATTACCAAGGACCATTTTGGCTTTCACCAAAATAGTTTGAGGTGGTTAATAAAAGGAATATTACAATGCCACAAGTTTGACATGGAAAGAGAAAAATTGGACTTGCACAATACAACCACCTAACATGCGTATATCACGTTATTCGTTTCACTTCCGATAAAACTAGAGATAGTATAGAGTACAGGTTGTCTTCAATATAAACTGACGTTTCCACTTCCACCTAAAATCAAAATCAATACAGGAAAAATTGAAAGGAATGATAAGCTTTGAAGTTTAATGAGGAAGGAGACTGCAATTATTTGCTCATATAGACTTTTCCTTTCTCTTCCCATTTTTTTAGGAATGCAGCACACATTCCCTCTAATTTTGACTCCACGTCTTGAATCAATCCACCGAAAAAGTCTTTTCCATCCGCTGCCTTTCATCTCATTTTCATATGCCAGTACCGAGAAAAAATACATTATGTAAAAAAAGAATGGGAAGAAGAAAAACGGGAGTAAAAAGAAAGAAAAAAAGATATTTGAAAGAGTGAAAGCTTCTCGACAGCTATTTCCATTCCAAATCACACACAATTTGTTAAAGTTGCTCGGTAATCGTCTTGGTCTTTTAAGCATCATCGTAGTCGTCCATTTAGATGTGCATGCTTGGGTGGTGTGGTAAGACTATAGGTGCAGCACACTATTGGTTGTGACGAAACTACGGAAAAGGAGCTAAAACTATAAGGAACGGTCCTTCCTAATGGCATAAAACACAGAAGTACTATTTCAGTTTTAGAAAGTCATAAGTAGGCATTTCAAATAAAAAGTGGAGCGAGATGAGGGGCAAGGAAAGAAACAGACGGGCACGTTTGCAAGTTTTGAGAGACTCGTTTGGTAGCTGGCATCATGACTGCTCAGGCAATTCTGAGAAATAATAGGAAATCTTAGTATTTTTCTGGAGAGCAAGAGCAAGGAAAAAACAAGGTAATGTGAAGTGGAGGTAATTTTAACAAGATGGGCCTATTGTGCCGTACATGTTCCATACTATTGTTATGCATTAGAATTTTTGACCTAGAGAGCACTTCCCCATCATCGTATTCATAGGATGGGGTGCACTGACAGGCAATGTACATATACGAGGGGATATCCAAAGATGCACATAATGTGGATTTGCAATGTGTTGTGAGTAAGCATAATATTACGTGATTTAAAAAACTACGTTTTCATTCATATTGCATGATGATATGTATAATAGAAGACTCTGAATGCATAAAATATAGGAGAATGGAGCCTCTTCTGCCATACTCAGTCAGTAAAGGGTTTACTGTAAACTGTAAGCAAGGAGAAAATCCCGATTTTCCTTAAATCCAAGCTCTAAAGTCACAACATGAAAGCGAAAAAAGATGCAGATAATATAAGCCATCGCAGCAGAGTAAAGGTGTATAATATGAACATAAGGTTTAATATACATCCATAGTGTTCAATGTAAATGTAAGCAGAAAAGTCATTGTAAAAGCCATGCATGGTAAAATGATGTCCCTACTTTTGTAATGCATTCAGAGGGACTTTTACATAATAATATTGGAGTTTTGCTCGTCTGTTTCATCCTTTTTCTCTGCTATGGGCAAAATTAAGGTGGGTAATGGTAGAGAGAGCTATTGTAGAAAGGAGAAGAAAGTACAGACATTTACAAGTTGAGAAAATCCCGATTTTTCTTCACTTTGTTTAAGTTTGTTGATTCAAGTGGAAAACTTGCCAGATTCTAAGCAACATGCGGAAGTATATGGGCTGTATTCTTCAGCTACCTTCTTCTTCAATTGTATAAAACTGAATGGAGAACGTATTCTTATACTTAAACAAGTCGCCTGGTTCTGATTTAAATTAGTAATTGCACGTCATTTGCTCGCTGGAGCCCGAAGAACAAACTTTACTATACACACGACAATTGACTCTACTAAATTGTCTCAATCCAATTCAGTTTTACACCCACTTTAATATCAATCAATGTAATTTTTTGCTGTGCTACATGCAGCGCATCAACAACAAGGATTTTCATACAGAATAGACCGAAACAGAGGTCCTTCATTAGTCATAAAACACTTATTTGCTTATTTGAACTGATTTTTGTAATACTGTTTGCTAAAGGATTCATGCGCTTATAAATTATGTATTTCCGGCTGAAATGCAAACAAACTGATACAATGATTGGATGATTTTTTTAATTGAAAATCTGTCCTGAGTTTGACATGTTGAGAAATCTCCAAATCACAACTTTTTTCATTTCTTATCGTCTTCAATTCTAAGAAGTTGGTAATTATTATTTGCTTTTGCTATTTTGTATGCATCCCAACATCTTTCCCGTTTCTTTTCATTATGATACGGGATTTGCATACATGAAAGACGTTTTGTGATGTGTAACTGCCAGTGTTTCTGGTTTATGCTGTCTATCATTCTCGGTTGTTGTTGGTACGGATTTTCCACTGAATTCGTTAGTGACTGATTGTGAAAAGTATTTCATATTACTGGAAGCATGCGCCTGTCTAGTGATAGTGTGCTGTTATAACAGTTACCATTCAGTCCAACTTTCCAACAAGTAAATTTTAAATTGGCATTCGTTGTTGTTATATTTCTTCGAAGGGAGTTTCAATAGAAGATGATAAACAAATTGGTATGTATTCAACTTTGAAGAAAACTTTATGTTGTAAATAATGTCCAACTGAACCAAGCTAAAGCCTACGCTTTATCTCGTCAAGTTAACTTGCAAAGATAATCCAAGAATGCTAAGCAGCCTGTAAAGTAAAGAAGAGCCTTGGAGACTTTCATACAAAGTTTTCGTACATTCGTTTCGAGTGAAATGAATGAAACCCCGCTAAGTACGCGTTGTTAAGCTTGCAGTGTATGCAAATATTTCCACTTTATCTCTTATTGCTATCAATAAATAAATATGATACTCCTAGACAGGAAACGTTTTGGAATGAGGTCAATTCTCTTTTTAAATTCATGAAGAGAAGGTAAAATTTTGGTATTCAAAATCAGTTTTTAATCATCATCTCATCATATGAAAATTTTGCCCGCCCAATTCACGGTAAATGTAAATTCAAAAAAACCCTTAAACTTTTTTGGATTTATTTAAACAAAAATACGGGGTGAGTATGAAGATTTTAATGAAGCTTGTCATGTCACAGGGTCCACTGGGTCCTCGCAATTTGAATAGAATGGGATACCCGACAGCGACAAGATAACAATGTCTCATTTTTTATCTAAGAAACCAAAAGTATAAAAAATGCATGATTTTCCACGGAGAATTCAGAGATTCAGGCCATTGATAAATGCTTAAATTTCAAGTTTAGTTCAAGCATTCAAAATTAAATCATGCTATTGGAGACATACTAGGGAAAAATAACTAGACTGGCTCACAGTTAAGCAGTATCAATTGCCGATGAAATGAATTGAAGGCAGCACAAAAATATGGACTTTCACAAAGGCGCCTATGAATTCTAAAATATGTAGTGGTTTATGTTGTGTGAGCTAGCACACGCCATACCTTAATGTAAACATATAAATTTTTATATATAAAAGCTTCTTAGAATAACACACCTTGGCGTACTATTATCGTTCAGTTTCCCCATTCTCACATAGTAGTACTTCATGGTAGAATTGGAATTGACTCTTGAACAAGAAAATAGCTACGTTATGCAAACGAAAGTGGGGGAGAAAGAAGGCAAATTGGTATTCAGAGAAACGACATGTAATATACGTTACGTGAGAACATTTGAGAAAATGTATTTTCTTTCCTTACCAGCTCGGCTTTTTTTCATCTAAAGTTTTTGAAACATGAATCACTTTCAGGGAAAATTGTATGTAGACAAGGAGAAGAAAAGGATATGGACGGCAATATTTGCAGCATACGCAGTGTCAGGTTATGTTACAACCGTATAGCATCCAAGTGGCAGTGGCATGGCACAATACATCAACATTCAAGTTAATAAATGCCATTTACGAGGACTTTATGGTTACCTAAATACACATTTAACAGGATCATGTGATCATGAAATGCTTTTGCGAAGGTGTTCATAGTACACACAAATGTTTGCACACAGTGGAGTAAGTACCGATCATTTTTTATCGCTTTTCAGGAGAGGCGATTCAAAATCAACATTTGGGCTATTTGATTTTTTCACTGTAAATAATATTGAGAAAGTTATACTGTAAAAAACTTGCTTGTGTACAAGATATAGGTTAGAGGAACCAAAGACGTTGATCATGACAAAACCTACCACTGCCACCTAAATAACATGCATAAGTTTGTAGATTTCTTCCTTGAAAACAGGCAAGGGAAAACAAGAAAGGTGAAGAAAGCCTACCGATAACATTAGCAAAGACTTTTTCTTCAAAAGAGTGTTGGTATAGGTATAGAAACGTCAAATCATTATACATTAGCAAAATATAGAAAGCGAAAGATTCTGCGGAGAAAAGTAGATGAAAAATGTGTCGCGTATACTCTTTGGATCAACATAATATATTATATTATAAAGCCCATCTAGAATATTATTCTTCATTCTCATCATTGCTACCTAAACATCCTCCTGCCTCCCACGATCAACAACAACAACACAACGCAGAAAAGCATGAGTGAGTGGTGGGAGTAGCAGTTGAATGAAAGTTGCCTTATGTATGCATCCTCCTTCGTCCCAATTCACATCTCCAGTTTACGGGAAAAGCATGGTGAAAGCAGAGCTGGCTGACTTTTGTAATTTACAGGATGAAAAGTTAGGCGGATTTGCATGGCATGCCGGTTAGATTTGCAGAGAATGTATCATCTTGACACTGTTATCGTACAACAGGGTTTTGTAGGAAGACACTCTCCCCAGTATACAACATTATGGTTTATGACTATAGCCTTCTATCATGTATTATAGTATAGAGTCTCTCAACTAACCGAATAGAAATAATCCAAAGCCATGGAATTTTAAGAAAAGTTGTGAAACATCCGTAATGTATTCACACAGTTTATATGGATGCGATGCAATGCTTGGTGAAAAGTACAATTGAATATTAGGGAGGCAAGTGGCATAGGGTTTACAACAGCGGAGTTGAATTAAAACCGGAGATGGAATTCCCCACTTTTCAATAATGCCTACGCACTTTGCCTCTTTGGGGCTATATGTTATAGGTATAAACACGTTTGTATATCTCTGAGAGTATTCCGAATGCTCATCTTTTATATCCTCCATCCATGCATTCATTCATTTATCTCATACCAGGACGACGTTGCTTTGGGCTTGCAATGGCAACGTATATATAAACACACATGGGAAAGTTTATAACATTTTATACACGATGTGATGTTCACTTTCAACTTTTGCTTCTCTCTCTCTCTCTCTCTCTTTCTGCTGCTACTGCTAAGCATTTTGCCTTGGAGTAAACTTACAGGAGGAAAAAGCAACCACTACTGACTACTGTTGCTACTTCAGAAAAAAAGGAAATGCTATATATTGATAGAGCTATACACAACACAGGCTGGTTAAATCGCAGTATGGAGGCATCTATTTGGCTGTCGTTAGGAGCCACCATGGAGCCATAATATGCTACAATTTAAGTATGTATATTATGGAGATACGACGATGAATTAATATGAGGGTTTCCCATTCATGCATTTCATTTGGTAGTAGTACTTTAAAAAGAGGAGGAAGACGAAAGACACGACCCTTTTTTCCCTTTTTCCCAATGATAAGTATGCAAATTCCAAAGAGGCACACATGAATAGTAATATTTTAACTTGGGATCCCGTGTGGTATCCTCGAGAAATTTACATTGAGCCCGCTCTGCTTTTCCTCCCTCGCTTTGGTGACAAGTTGAATAAGATCCCAGTTATAAAGTAAGTAGGGAGCATCCGTGACCCTTCCGTGGTTGTGGCATAATAATGATATGGAAAATAGATATTTCTCATGATGATGACGGCGATGTTGACGTTCCCTTTCATCGCATTTAACATTCGGCTGGTTGGGTGCATGACTATTGAACTGGAAGATATATAAAAAACATGACGGAGAATCCCTGATTAAAACTCTGGTACTAAATGATGAACGCTTCCTCTTTAAGAGCTAAAAATGTGTTCATTCAAAGGTAGATTGTAATTCTGAATCGCATTTTATGGTAATTGGTGATTGGCTTCCCGCTGCCGTACTTTGTGAAGCAGATAAAAATACATTGTGAATTCTTGCTTCAACGTCTATTTTTTTTGTCAAATGAATATTTCAATAAAATTCCATACCTCATTTGAGCTCAACTCCACAAGTATGTGAGCTATGTACATAAAACCCTTCAACAGTTTTATATCCATTTAATGTAATTGCAATAAAGAATCAATGAAATGCTTGAAATAGCTCAAAAAATATTGATGAATTCTTTTGTAGCCATTACGGGGAACAAATATTTGTATGAGGAAGGAATCTCCATTCTCAGTATTATGTATTATGGAATCACGAGCTTAAAAACTTTTGGCTTACAAATCAAGGCTCGCTCACCCACTCCTCGGCTACCACACACGACCACATAGTTGCATTATTATTCCATCATCCCATCATCATATTTCAAAGAGGAGTTTCGTCTGATACTTATAACTAGCTAGGTGCGTAGTCAGTAGTAGGATGAGTACATTTTATAGAGTACATTAACGCTAGCTCGACTTTTTTACATGCTGGAAGCCATTTCCCAGCCAAAACTCAAAGTCGCCTATGATGATGACTACGAGATCCGGATTACGACACCATCATCCCATACAATCATACTTTATTCGTCAGTGTCTCTGTAACATATCATCAGAATCGCTGTCTATTACCACACCGCACCACTACTATGCGTTGACGATGGTCCTTTCCCAAAACATTACCTAAAAGGGTCCGCTACTGAACCCAAAAACCTGTGAGTTGTGTGTGTATGCGTGTACTATTCACTCACAGTTTTGCATGTGACATTCCCAAAAAGCAAATTTCACGTGGAGGAGTACATCTCACATGAATAATGTTTGTCGCTTTTGGTACACCATTCTTGACTTCCTCTTGTCTTGGATCTGTTTTGATGTGAGAGGACTCAACGGGAAGGGATGAGCAAGTGCTGAACCGCTTTGGCCATATAAGCACTTACTTAGTGTTTGGGTATATATCCTGAATGAATTGGAACTGATCTCACCGAGTAGTGTGCTTACTTTATAGAATCCGTCAAAGCCCATATATTTGGCAAACTTGGAGGTGGTGGAGAGTACGTATTATATAGATTCATGGTAGGATAGGTCCATGAAATTTTGTACGCATCTTTGGACTCACGGGTTGTTGCGTTGTTGACATTTTATTATTGTTATTGTGCTTACATTACCATGCTGGCTGGCGCATTTTATTCGTTCGCCTATTGGAATATATGCATAGATACGCTTTCCTACTACTTTCCATACATTTGACTCTTCAACGCTTCCGGTTTCTTCGCTAACTATGGCTGGTGGTGTGCATGTGAGGGAATAGGTTGGAAGTTGCAATGCACCTATAGGAAAAATATAGTATCAAGTGTCTACTGCTGAGCTTCTCTGTGGTTTTTCCTTTGCTTACCCATGTGTACATAAAAAGAAGGCTGTGTGCACGAACGAGATATGGATATCATCATTACCTCCCTGAGAAGAACCCTTGGGACAGCTTAAATTGACTTTAGGATTGGCTATAATAAGCATTTTTAGATGTGCTTTAATTCCATGCGAAAAGCCAAATGATGTTTTGCTCCTGTCACTGAAGCACAACTTGTCTATATATTTAGCTACACGTTGGGTTCCTTTTTTCTATTATGAGCCTTAAGCCTCAATTCGTGCCTTTCACGAATAGAGAAGAGAGGTGGTGCGGTAGCTGTGTGATTCTCTCTCAGCTCAAGAGAATTTCTGTGTTGATCTTATTCACATATACTTGACGGTGTTTGTGATGAGATGAGGGCTTTGAGCGGAAATTATTCCTGGAAAGATTATTCTTACCACTTGTGAAAAGTTGAATGTGACTCAATATAGCTCATAGTGTACCGCTAACGATACGGTTTGTTGTACCAAACGAGTCTCAATCCCATCTTTCTTTTTGTAACAGTTACAACACAACGTTAACAATGGTTTTTTTGTATGGAATATTTTGAATGTCCTTTAAAAAACTGGGTGAGAATGTCGTAGACTTCATGAAATCCCATTTCTTTGGATAATCCTTTAGTTATCGATTTGCAACAACAAAATAATAATGTGCTCCCTTGCGCACAATACAAGACATTTAAATTGTTTCCCAGAAAGAAAGTACGATAGTGCAAATGTGATAAATTCTCTTCGCGACAAAGTTAGTAAGCCCCCTAGAACCTCGAAGGAGGGAGAAAAGATGTGGAAGAACTTGTTTAGCTGTGGCTGGAGACGGGCAGAGACTGCACGGGTCTCAGAAACGAATAAAATCCCTGACAGAGCTTCACTAGTAGTAAGTTGTCGGATCTGGTAGAACCCTAATGCAATGTATTTTATGTCCATATAAAACGTGGGTGCATGAAGTCTTGTGAAAATTAATTTTATTTCTAAACTGTCACGTCTAATTTAAACAATCGGATTCGTTTAGAATTTTCCTTGTATAAATGCAATATTTAATGTTTTGTTTCGATCCTTCTGGAATTTCTTTAAACCGTCAATTGAGCGTGAGCTGAGCTCCCTCATCAAGTTTTCCGTGTCTCTTTGTATTCTAAAGTATTCAGATATAATCTCCCATGAAGTTGATTCTTCCACGTGAAATAATTATTGGGAAAGAGATCTCGACTCACCTGATAAAAGCCGTTTCGTAAAATTGATGGGGAAATCCAGTGCTACAAATGTATGCAACACATTTATTCACTTGTGGCTGCAGGAGACACTCAAATATGCTATATAGAAGTTGAGATACATTTTCTTTTAATGTGTTACGCAGTATAGCTTGCCATTTCATTGTACATCTGTCGAGTTTTAGTAGTTTACAACCCGCCAGTATCACACTGTTGTTGTGTAACTGTTGTGTTTGCGATATCACAAGCTCCGCCTACTCAGACAATAATAATATGTGAACTTGTTGCCTCATGCATACAAGCAATGCTGGTCTCAAAACCAGCCGATCTTATTGTGGAAGTATTCCCAAAATTTTATACACAGGATGAAGTGAT